>JBAGKK010044764.1:0-28638 GCA_037177015.1 Euceroptres primus
GTCTCAAAACGTCGACATTTGACAAAAACGGGGGGGGGTCAAATTTTACACAAATCTAATACCTTCTCATATGATGAGAATGTAAAAACATTAATGGATTGAATAAAACTAGTAGTTTCTTCAGGTATCGTTTCAACTCTTAATTCTTTGGTTCGTGGTGTCAAAGATTGAAAAATATTATGGCAGTGTCCTTTGCATGCATCTATCAAAAGAAGAGAACGACTTCCAGTATTGAAAAATGCTTTTTCTATCAAATCCTACTTCTGTCAGCTATGCTTGGAATAGATCTTTTGTTAGTTTTCTAGACTTTGATGTTTAAATATAAATATTAGCCGTTTTAAACATAGAATCTGCAACTCGAGTGATTAATTCTCCTTTAGGTTCTTTTAAAACAACAAGAAGTTTTGGTAGTAATTTCCCATCTGTAGAAATGACAGACAAAATTGAATAACTGTGTGTGGTAGCCGAAATTGATTGAACTACTTCTTGGACCGATCGTTCTCCTTGAAAACTTGGTCTACGACCAGAGTGAACTTCCAAAGCAAAACCACTCTCGTCAGCGGTCAATCTGTTTGCAATACCGTATTGTGAAATTAAGAGCTTTGTTTAAGCAACGAATTATTCAACATCCTGCAAAATGCTTCTATCCTCTGCTAATCTTTTTCGTGCAATACATTTTGTTATTTTACGAGATACAGTGTTATGCTTCTTTTTGAACCTGCACATAAAAATTGGTAAAATAGTGATAAGGAAAACGAAAAGTGTTCAGTGTAGGATAAAACTAGACGTCAAAATTTCCTTGCTCATCTCAAGTCCCAAGATCTACTAACTTCGAATTGTGATAATTGTACTTTTCTTGCTGCTTTCATCCCCCATCGATGCAAAGTAGAATCGTGGATTATAATTTCATTTTGACAAGCTTCCAAAAATTTATGTATTACGTAATCCGAAATTTAATGAAGTTTCCATCTGCGAGTACCATCAAATTCTATTTTTTGTGCCCTTCGTCGTAGCTAACGTTCAGATTTGAGTTTTCGAAAACCAGACTGGACAATGCTTATAATTCGTAGTTTATGTTTTCCACTTTTCCAATATTCGACGTCTTTTCTTTTGTATTGTAGGTCTACTTCTTCTGCACCTTTAGAGCAATGTGAAGAAACCCTTGACGGGTCAGCAATATTTTGGATCGAAATTTACATCACCGTCACGATCTTCATAATCACTGTCATTTGCTTCCAGCAGCAATGTATCAATAGCGTACGCAACCGGGGTGTCTGCGTTACTATCAAAGTCTAAATCAGTTTCTTCATATAAATCAAAGATTGGGTCGCGCATCGCTTCCAACATGACTGAACTCAAGGAATTTGCTAGGGCTTCTTCAGCACCGTTGACAGGAGATAGTTGAAAGTCGTATTCAGAATATAAAGCATCCCAAGACTTGGCATGCGAGTATTGGTCCAATATTGGACAAATATACGTGACGTGGAACGAAGAAACCAGCCTTACAACTGAAAAATCGATTTTCATGTTTCTGTTGATTCTAAATAATGAAGATTTCCCCTAATGAATAAAAAAATCCCAATTGCTCCACGATCAAAATTGAATTTTCTTGAGCTGAAAGTTGTACGAGGGCCCATTTGTCTTCCTTTGTCTTCCTTTCACTTTGATCTGCTTTTTCTCGTAAACTCATTTTCTGTCGTAAGGCTGGTTTCTTCGTTTCACCTCAAGTATGGTGGATATTGGAGACCAATATTGGGCCAATATTGTACCGTAACTGGGAAAACAATGTTGCCAATTCTGATTAAATGAAATAGAAAATTTTACAGGAATTAATTTATTTTTATTTTTTACATTACAGAAATTTATTTATTTTGTGTAAGCAAAAAATTTTTCCCCTCGTCCTCTACATAATGAAGGGGGAGGAGGTTATTCAGCTAAGGGGTTCGCTTGCGGTTCTAATAAAAGTAGAACAGACAGCTATTATGAAAATTCACGACTGATTCGTAACTGCACAACTAGCTCTCCCTATTTCTTTGGCGATTACTGCCATATGAGGAAAAGGTAAATCCATTAGCCACCGGACAGAATGTAATCCGAACTTCAAACTACGCCTACGTAGTCATGAAACGCGCGATATTAAATTTTTATTTTCAATTTGTATTTAAATTGCTTGCATTTCGTGATTCCGTAGGCGTGGTTTGCCTACGTGGTTTCGTGATAGCTTCCTGTTCTACTTTTTTTTACAATTGGAACGGCAATCGAACTTTTTGGTTGATGAACCTTCTCCCTCTTGATTATGTAGTGGATAAAGGGAGAAATTTTTTGAATATTCTAAAATAAGTAAATTGTTGTAATGTAACGAATAAAGATAAGTTAATTTATGTAAGGCTTTTTATTTGATTTTATTAGCAATGGTAAAATTTTTTCCCCAGCTTTGGTACAATATTGGCCCAATATTGGTCACCAAGTCTTGGCAACGGCGTATACGAGTCAAGCATCCTCCAATATTGGACCAGTATTGGCGGCCAATATTGGTCCACTGTTGGAAACGTGGCCGAAAGACTGGCCCAATCTCGTGCCAATCGTATATTTCCCACTGGGCATCTTCTTAAATTTTTTACTTCATTTCTATCAAAATATGTTTGTACTGGCTGTTTTATAAAATCGTTTATACTTCTTCTATGGAACATACTTAACACACAGTAAAAACAGACTCACTGTTCTTACAATTTTACATAGAAAATAGAAGTGTCACAATAATTCATTCATTAAAACTTTCTCTTCAATTTCTGACTTTTCTTTGGTAGGAGTTTACACAAGACCGTGTTTAGTAACCTTCGACAACAGTTGCTGATAATGCGAGTCATATAAATTTGTAATGACACTCGAATCCAGATTTATGATGTGTTTTGGGCATTGCCTCTCCTAAATCAGGATAGTCCTTGGGCGTCTCTGAACACAAACAGTCAGGGCGATAAGAACCACTTTCAGTCGGAATAATATGAATTATGTAGGAATAATATGATATTATGTACGCACGTAAATTTTTTCACCATAAGGGATGAAAATTCGTAACCCTCTCTCTCTGTGCTGATGACGGTTATAGTCAAAAAGGTGAAATGAAGATGAAAAATTAATGAAGAAAGAATTTTCAACACGTTTTTAAAAATAAATTTAAAAGGCGAATTGATACTCCTCTCTACCTTCGGACCTCCGCATCAACGAATACTGCTGACAGAAATTCTAGGAATATCATAAATCAGGATATTTTAAATCGCGATTCGAGTGTATAATATTACTGCATTCACATTTTTTTGTATCATGAGTGACTTTCTTAATTGTGCCCGCTTCTTTTATAATATTTTTGCGTGGAATCGTATATTACATCCGCTTTTATATGCAAATGTATTGCATTCTTGAAGGAGAAAACATCTTAAAATTTGTATTTGTTTACGTAATTTTCTAGTGCTAAACCGTACTTACGTGTTTGATAGGGACATACTTAACATATGCAGTCATTTTTATTAATTTTATAATAATTTAGGAAGGAAGTAACTCGCCTTGCCTTAGAATAATCCAGTTTGTCAAGGTGAATTTTCCCCCTTTCCCCTCTCCTCGCAGTACTAAGTGGTTGCTTTAAGATGTTATTATCACTGTTTGATGGAGCATCAGAAACGCAACATTTTTCCTATTGACAACTTCGTCGTAGCTCTCATAGTTTTTGTGATATTCTGTAAAATATGGTTTGGACCCCAAACTTTAAGGTCAAATATCACCTACTTAATTTGCAGTTCAGGAAAAATGAATGATTGCTTTTTGCATATTTTCGAGCCCTCTTTTCTCTTTTCTCATTAAAATCGGGGCCGGACAGTTGAGAACCTTTCCTTGTCAGTACGTATGCACATTGTGGTACTTGGTACGTTGTATTACACGATTGCATATTCTTACGTTTCACGTTTACGTAAAAAGCCTAAGAAGTTTTTGATTATCAATATGATAAACAGAATCTGTCAACGATTTAATAGTCTATAATTATATGTTCTGAATTTTGAATAAAAATTTGCTGAATTTGGCGACGAAGGACATTGACTGCATTAATAAAAAGCAAAAGGTTTGGAACTGCTTAAGCTGTTCTTCATCCATGAGTAAGAAAAGTTTATATAATCGGGGATCTGTCTCCTCTTTGGCGTCTGAGGGAGACTTAAATAAGTTAGGGATGTCTTCCATCACGTTGGGTCCCGGAGTTGAAGCATTAATTGCTTACGCTATTTCTAAGAGACAGGAGACCGGTCTTCAAAAAATCACTTCCTTATTGGAGGATTTTGAAGCTAAACAAATGGCTTTTAGTAACTCCTTGGAAACAGCCATCAAGAGAATAAAAGCAGATGTAGGGAAAATACTTCCAGCATCGCGAAATTGGAGGAGACAATGTGCTCGAATGTGACAGACATTATCAAGCTCCAAGCTGATTCTAAATCAACATTAGAAGAGACCAGGATATTGAAGACCCAAGTTTCTACTCTAATGACTAAATGCAATTACCTGGAACAAAATGCGCTCTGTTCAACACTAGAGGTTCAAGGATTACCTGTCAAATAGTCGGAATATTTGCCAACTACTTTCTGTCTGATTGCTACATCTTTGGAGTTGCCTATCACAAAAGACGACATCTCTTCAATTTACCGTACCAGAACTTCTTCAAGCAATGTCACTTCCCAGAATCTTCCACCAATACTGGTGATTAAATTACAACAGCAATCTTCTTGCGTTAAAATAATTGAGAAATTCAAGAAAAAGTGTAGATTCTCAACTAAAATGATCGGATGGAGTGAGGACATGTCTATGTTCATAAGAGAATCGCTCTCTAAAAATAACCAGCTTATCTATAGCGCCGCTCTTCAACTCAGAAGAAACAAGATAATAAAGTACTTGCGGACGACGAGGGGTAAAATTTTCTGCCGCAAAGAGAATGGTTCGCCCAGTATTTTTCTGGCTAACATTAGTGATCTTGATGCCCTGCGTTAAGAACTCATCAGGATGGTACTACATCTCGTGGCACTCGCAGTTGATTCACTACATTTTCTGTATATTTTTTTTGCATGTCTACTTATAGTTCTCTTTTCTTTTCAATATTATAAGTATTAAAGTTCACGCATTGAGGTTTGTTTCATGAGAACTTATAGGCTTTGTTGATCGTTATTTTTATAGGTAGATTAATTAATAATTTAGTTGACAACAAGTTGCAATTTTCCTTGAGCTTTTTTCTTTGCCTTTATATATTTACTCTCAGGCAATTTATGGGTGAAATCTGTGAATATAACAATTTTTTATATCGCTTTCTGCTAATAAGCTAATAAATAATAATGTTAATAAATATTGAAATTAAATTGAAATGAAATTGAAATTGAAATTAAATCTAATAAAAATAATGCTAATAAATACTTTGTTTGAGCAAGGTAATAAGAAACGTCTCTAGTCTGTGCATTGTGCACGCTTCTGTAATAATTTGTCTAAGGATGCACTCTAGTGTTAAGACTAATCGATTTTGGAACTTGGTAACTAAATCTTTAAGGATATTTGACAAAAATAGATTCTTTAAGTATTTTTCACGTGAATGCTCAGTCTCTCTTGGCTTAGATTCATGAGTTCCAACATTTTTTAAGCTCTTGTGCGTACCATATTATAGCAGTCTCTGAAACATGGCTTACTTCCAATCACTCATCAAGTCTAGTGGCTCTTGAAAATTATGCGCTCGAGAGGAGCGGAAGGTCGGTGGCGTTTGCCTATATGTGCATTACAGCCTTATGGGGGTCTTATTAAGTGTCAGTTCGGCAGTTAACTATCCTACTGCAGAATTTCTATTTCTTTTTATTGAGGCCACGGAGGAGAAATACAGTGTTTTGGTGGGTGTTATATATAAACCTCCAAATGCCTATTTTGGCACTGAACTTGTGTCGAAAATTTTTACCTATGTACCTAATTTCAGTAATATAATTCTCACTGGAGATTTTAATACTAATTTAAACTCGACTAGTAATCACACTAAATATTTAACATTCATGATACATGCAGCTGGGTTATCTATTGTCCAACATAATTCTACCTATTACACTGATCACTCTAGCTCCCGAATAGATTTAATGATAGTTGATAATCTGGTAAAGCTGAATTTTTACGGCCAACATCCTATTCCATTTCTATCGAATCACGATCTTATTATTGTCAACTATAAATATTCCTGTAATCAAACCACAATCCGTAATCAAACTCAACAAAATCTTGCATATATAGATGAGGTAAAATTCCAGGAGAACTTAATAACATACGACTGGGAAAATATCCTAAAAATTGAAGACATTAACAGTAAATTAAATCTTTTGTGCTCTTATTTGATCTCATCGTTTGATCAGTAAAGAGAACTAAGAATCCAGTGATACAAGCACAGTTTCGCCAGCTGAGGAGTTTAATTCAAACTAAAATTAGGGATTCGTATAACAAATGCAACTTGAATTCTATAAAAAACATGGATAAAAATAAAAATATCTGGCACTTACGCAGACGCCTACATCTTATCCCACCTAAGAATAAAGTCTCAACTCATACCTTCCCATCTAATGATTTATTAGAAGCTTTCACAACCTTACCATCCTTTAACATCTTCAACTTTTGTACACCTTTTACTGCAGGTCAAGCTAATTGGACTTTTCGGGACACCTACTTCTTTTTCCTAAACGTAACTCCTGAAGTTCTCTATGAAAAACTCCTTGAAATTAAATCTAGTGCCCTGGGAATAGATGGTATATCCATTAAGATGATTCGACTAGCGCTCCCTGTAATTTTTCCCATCCTCCTCAACATTTATAACTCTTCTTCTTTCGGGCTAAGCACAGTACATTAACAGCATCCCTGAAAGATACCTCTGACTTTAAAATTGCTATAGAAAATAAGGAGACAACAATGGTTGTTTTATTTGATTTCTCCAAAACTTTCGATACAGTTGATCACAAGCTTCTTTTGCATAAACTTCGAAAATTTAGTTGATCTTATTCAGTAATTGCGTGATTTGGATCCTACTTAAAAAACCGGTTTCAACAAGTAGTTAATGATAAGGGTGAGCGGTCCGATTGGGTAGGGGTCGAGAGTGGAGTACCTCAGGGCTCCATTCTTGCTCCCTCCTCTTCGGTCTGTACACCTCTGACCTTGGCAGTGATCTTGAGTATTACAAGTATCATAAATACGCGGACGATTTTAAATTCAATTTGTCAGGTCGTATCTCTTCCATTAATTGTTTGATTGCGCGAGTTCAGAAGGATATTAACATAGTTAGTCAATGGGCCCTAAAAAGTAGGTTAAGGCTAAATTCTTCAAACACTAAAGCAATTATTATCGGTCTTCTTCCTCCCCATCTCTTGGTACATTGACATCCTTCCCTCAACTTAAGATTGATGGCCTTGATATCGCTTTTGCTGACTCGGTGAAAGACTTAGGCTACATCCTTAACCGTACCCTTTCCTGGAAAGAGCAAATCCTGGAAATCTCGACGAAGACCTTTAGAGTGCTCCAACAGCTCAAAAGGAACAAGGAATCATTGCCAATCTCAACTCGGATTCTACTTTTTAAGAGTTTTATCCTCCCATTTTTTGATTATGGGTGTATTTTGTACGATGCTATTACGGATGAACTGAATGATAAACTCGAGCGAGCACTAAATGCCTGTAGACGATTCATTTACGATTTACCGAAGCATTATAGATTGTTAATTTTACTATCTTTAGTTTTGTTTTTTGCACCACAGTATTATAATTAAGCAATTCTGTAGCAAATCAATCCATAGGTTATCTAAGTTATCTAATAAGTAATTCCTAAATTCTCTCCAATATCCGTCATCATTACCACCAGCTTTTATTCTATGTCATTATTTATATTGGACCAGGGTTGGTACTCTTTATTTGTATTATTACATGTATGATTTCTTCCTTAGAGGGCTGTTTAGCCCTAGGGACTTAATAAAATAAATTATAAATTCTAAATTCCAAATAAATCCTCATGTAATATTTTTTATACTCAAAAGTAATACTTAAGTGTTAAAACTGACAATTTCTGCTAGAAATTTCATCAGACATAACCTCCAAATATTCTAACAATATTAAAAAATCAATATAATTTATTTAAGTCACTTAGATTCTATTAATTTTTTTAAGCATATTCGAATTGGTTTTAAAGTGCGCCATATTTGCGAAGTAGGTAGGATAACTTGACGCAGGTACACTTTTTGAGAAACTCAATAATTAACTATTTTAATTTAATTCAATTAAGTTATCGCCATGCAGAAAGCATATATTTGGCTAACGCATTTCAGTTTTTTTTCTCTTTTATTTCTGCAATAGAATTTATAACTTTGAACTTTATTTCATTTGATTTTATTTTGTTGTGTCATAATTTTTTAGGAATAGCACAATATCTAGTTTATTAAATGTAAAACTTTATTTGTTTGCCCGGTTATAGTTAAATTTAATTTTTGTTTGTTTCTCACCTTCGGTGAAAGACCGCTTCGGTCCTTTTTTAGGGGAGAACAGTTGTAACACTGCAAAATACTTGCAAGCCACAGGCTTTAATATTTCAGCTTTCAGACTATTATTGAAATTTAATTTTGATTTTTTTTTTAATTATCGGGTATTATCGACTCCGGAAGCTGCACGGTTTGCCAAAGCTAGGATTTATTTATTTAGGTTACTTTAACTTTAAGAATTGATTTTTCCTGCTTTTGCTTGTTAATTTATGTATTTTTCTGAGATCCGGTTGCCGTTGAGACTTGAAGAAGCTTTTTGGATATCTTTGAGAAACTACGAAATTTGAATTTTTCCGCCTAACCTACTGCAGTGTCCCCAACCCATCCTTCTGGTTGTACCTCAGAGCTATTTGATTATTTTAGAATGCTAACTGGATTTTTGCTGCGTTTTCCTGTCTTGATTTGCTACTTAAGTTGTTCACCTTGGCATGAAATTCAAGATTTCAATATCTGGGAAGGTTTATCGTTGATCCCCGGCATCGCTAGTGGGACATCTATAGCTCAGGCCCGAACATCACTGTCGACGTTCGTGTGTGTCTGGACAATTAATTATTCCAGAATTGTCAGAAGTCTGGATAGGCAGCTTGTGGTTGACAAATGTTTAGGAGAGGAAGGACGATATTTTGCCATCTTTTGGACCAAATTAGTTGAATCTTTGAAATCACAAATTCAGAAGAGATTAATAATTTGGAGCACTGCACCCTTTCTAACTACTTTCCTGAAACTTTCTTCCGTCGAAAAGCTAATCCTTGCAACCGCAATCAGAACTTTTTGTTTTAGCCAATGAGGAACCTAGTCGGTTGCTAAAGAAGTAAACAACAGAAGAAAATCACCATCTTTCGTCAAGCAGCTTCTGGAGTGTCGAGATCGAGAATAAATTTTTCCTGTGTTAAAAGATATTTAAAAGTTATTTTATATTAAAATTTTTATTAGTGAGTTTATTATTATTGGAGTTGATCCTAAAAATATTTTAAAGTATGGTTCTTTGCTTAATCCAGAAGGGAAGATTTTTCTTTTGAAAGTTGTGTGACCCTTGTTCTCTTCTTGTCGAATTTTTGTTTAATACGTCATTTTGAGAATGAGAATTTATTACGTAATTTTGCAGTAATATTTGGTACACAATTTTCTGAGAATCTTCTTGATTGGATGAATTAAACTTCTTGAGTTTTTAGAGTAATCTGAGTATAATTTTGAGTTCCCTTTCAGATTTATCAAAATTTATCGAATTGTGTTGTGTTAATATCAGGTGAAATTCCCGAAATTCATTTAGGTTCTCCGTTTTCCCTGTATACCCTGCTCAATTAAAAATTTGTTTAACTTTATTTTTTCTTTGAGTTTTACAATTCAACGTTCCCTATAATATTGTTGTGGCCCTCCCATCTGAATTTAGATTTATCTAATTAGATTTCCTTTTGATTAATTTCTTTTTCCTAGTCTTGGAAAAACCGGACAAAAGATCAATCGTCACTAGATTAAATTAAGACTTTAGCTTTTGTGTCGAGTAATTTATTTGAATTTATTTAAATTATTTATTTTATATACCTAAAAAATTAGATTGATCCAGGAAGGATCTGGCGCCTACAGGTAATTATAATTGTTAAATAATTTTGATTTGATATAGGTTATTGTGCTGATCTTATTATATTAAAGTTGCTATCACACATATTACAAAAAAGAATAAGACGAATCAGCCAAAAATAATTGAAATACCAAAATGTCGCATCGAGTCATGAATTGTCGTGCCCTCCGCTACCACTTGATTCTCAATTAATTTAAGAGAAGGTACTCAAAATCTTAAACTTGTGAGCTGCAATAATTGCAGTATCACAATATTTTGTCCAAATATTTTTGAAGTTTTGCCTACTCTCTTATATACTACTAAATTTTAAATAGACACTATAATATACTGATTTATTCTCCGTACTGCCAATAATCAAATTTTATTTTGAGAAAATATATCATCTACACCACGAGATAGGCTGTTCTGAATGAAGTTGAAAACAGTTGGCGCACACTGACGTTAGATAAAAACGGACGGTGTTCAAAGTTCTGTTTAATTATTTTTTAAGTAAAATAAATATTTTATTTAATATTTAATTAATGCCTGATTTGTCCATATTTTCCTTTCAGCGTCGAAAAGTACAATACAAAGACGACGTTTTGAGATTAATTTTGTTAAATTTGATAATGGCTTCTGGGACAACCATTGAAATAAAGTTTTCTAATTGAGAAATAGGGACTAATATAATAATTTTATAGAAAATAATTATTACTGCGATAAAGCTTATTAAAATACCTTTCTAAACAAAACAGCATAAGGTTAATTTGTTTTAGATTACGTAGAATAATATGCGTTTGAAAAATGCTCTGCGCATGAAAATGATGAAACTACTATTACCGATATCTCGATAACCAGGTATTATGACAGTCAATGGTTTTGCCTCAAAAGTTCATACACATGGGGCTACAAAGTAGCAAAGTTTCAAGAAGATAGATAAAATTTGAAAATTCAAGGTCCGCTGAGTTGGGAAAGAATGCATCATTCAGCGATTAATTCTGAAGAAAAGCGTGCCCGATACAGTAAGATACACCTAATATTAACGATTCTATCTCAAATTTACAAACACGTCTTTTTTCTTATAGAAAATACATGTAAAACTTTACGGGCTTCGAGTAAACCCTAAATATCAATTGATTTCAAAATAAAAAAATGTGTTAACTTTTTTTGGGTATCGAACAAATCTGAGAGGTGAGAGCAAGAAAATTAAAAAAAAATTCTTGCAAAGTATTTTTGAATCACCCTGTCGAACATCAACCTGAAAATATCGAAGCAATGGGTACAAAAATTTGAGTACATCTTTGGGATATCCTTACGCCAAATTGATATTCCTATAAAGGTACTTTGAATTTGCACTTTTGGCTTTAACATTGTATTCAGGGACCAATAAAAGTCCCCTTAGTCAGTTACCACAACAATGTTAAAATATTGTGCATATTTTTGAAGTTTTGGTCCATCGTTTCATGTCAGCTATTTTTAATTTTCAAATTTTAACTTTAAATTCAAATTCAGTGGTCCAGAAAACCCCTAAGTACAGATTGCCGTCAAAAATTTAAAAAAATTTTTTTAACAAGTTGTGTACTATTGGTCAAATTAATTAAAAATGAACTAACTAATCAATTGTTAATTAATTGGGAAATTAATTATCTTAAGAACAAAAATTCTCCTTTAACGTAGACGAAATACTTTAATGAATAATTTTGGAAAACATTGGGATAAGAAGAGGATTCATACCGAGCATAATAATTATTTAATAGACAAACAACTTTTTAGTATAAAATTACTTTATTGAATAATGAGGCTTTATACATAAGATGATGATAGAGAAGATGCTCTAAATATTTTATACCAGTGCTCTAAATTACTTTTTTGATCATAGGTCTCAAGAATCAAATCTTCTGCCGATGCTATTCTTCACATTCAATTACCTGGCATGGACGGTGAGATATCAAACAAATTTTTAATAACTTACGAGTTATTATTACAATTCGGAATGAAAAAAAACTTTTTTACGAAATTCACAAGTTTTTCTCTTTTGGTCTTAGACGAAAATTTGGCACCAAAACTGACTTTTGAAGAGAACTTTTACAAAATCGAAAAGAATTTTACTTTCATTGGTACTTTGATGAAAACGAAAGCTGCATTAGAAAATGGCAAAGGCTCTATTGCTTATCGCAATATTATTAAAGACAGTAGGTACCAGGTTCAATGACTTCATTTAAAAAATCAATTGATTTTTGATTTTGTGAAATACAGTACATAGGTACACTTAATAATTCCATTGTTACGAATAAACTCTAATTCTTATGTATCTTACATCTAATTAGAAGAACTAGAGAAGAAAATCTCAATTGATCCCGCATCTGCAGAAGTAAAGATCACAGATATGATTGCTCCTGGTATCTACGTTTTCGAGATTGTAGCTGAATTAAAGGCGTCTACACATAAAAAAGTAACGGCAAAAGCTAACGTATTATTGATAATAAAATCTATAGAAATGAAATATGCTTTACGTATCGTGGAAGTAGAAGAAGAGTCAGCTCACGAAAAGATTTTATCTCTCGGCAGTGAATTTTGTAGTTATTCGATTGAATCACAAACAGCCGATCAAGGTGAGAGAAACATCTGTACTCGGAAGGAGCTTTAAGAATATTTATGAATATTTTCCCACTTATAATTTACACCACAATATTTTCCTCTCCCACAAACTTTTCACCTTAGTTAAGGGGAGCTTCTGCTTTCCTCAACATACTCTTTACATGTATTACGCATTGTTCAGCTTGGCTCAACTAATTAATTTTTTTCAGACTGGTTTTACGTTGATAAAAGTGATTTAAATTCAAAAAAGATTGACCGGGAATCACCGCTCTTTTCAAACATGTCAGTCGCTCAAGTTGGGTTGGTGATTGAAGTATCGTGTCCTGCAAACTCTTCTTCAAATCAGGAAAGAATTAAACGTGATACTGAGTACGATGTAACTCTAGAAAACATACCGTTTGCTGGTACAAAGATGCACATTACCGCCATTATAACCGACATCAATGATAATCCTCCTGTCTGGGATAGAAAAATTCAAAAACAGATTGCATATCCTTCAAAAGACCTTTCTAAATTTATCCTAGTTCGCAGTGTTTATAGCCTGTTGGTAAGTAATTACTAATTTAGACACTCATTTCTAAACAGTATTTACATATATGGGGCATTATTTCTGAACTGCACCAAGTTTGAAAGTCATGTCTTCCAATTGCCTTAGAATTTTCAGAGTTTTTTCGCCTATACGATAGTAGTTCACCCACTAATTTATAGACTTTTACTTCCATCCCTCTCCGAACTACAGGGGGTGAAATTTTTATCCCTCGGGCAAAACGGGTATTTTCAAATGGTCATAACTTCCTTCTTACAAATGCGAATTGAATTTTCTATGAGTGATTTTTGAAGGGTTTTTATACCTTTTCATCGTATTGAATTTTTTGCTTTTAATTTTTTAATTTTGATAAACAAATTAGGATGTAAAATTTTTATTTAACATTTTCTACTCTTCAGGTACTTTCGATTTTTTTAAAAGTAATTTTAAAAGAAAGCTTGACTTTTTTCCAATGAATGCCTTGATCGACATTATGGAACTAACAATAGTCATGCGGTTATGCAAATATATGATTGCATGATTCTCAAGGGAAGCTGCACTAAATTCATCATAATTTATGTAGTTCGCCTTTTTTTTCGTGCAGTGTTTGCTTCTCTGAAGTTGGGGCTTTTTGACTGTCTTAGGAAACAAATCATGTTCTGTTGCGCAGGAAGTTTTCTCTAGTTGCAGTTGTCCGTTTTCAGTTGGAAAAAATGCGTGGTATTTTAGAGTGCTAGGAATCGTAATTGCTTCAGTGAATCTAGTTTCCAGTTTTTTGGTCATCTCGATATGATCTTCTTTTGGATTAAAAAGAATTACTGTTTCCTTTAAATGTTTCTTATCACATTCGAATAAATGGGTCACTCGGACCTATTCCATACGCAGTTGTTTTGAAATGTGTTTCTGCAGAAACTCCAAAACCTTTTTCGTGTATTAAAAGATTGCTGAAGGCATACTTATTTTAAATATGCTGCGCAGCTCCGTCTGTCAGGTAATAAATCTTGTTGATGACGCTGAATTTCTTCCTGGGGTACTTGGTGATGCGTTTCTGAAATGTATATACAGCCACAGTGTCATGACTTAAACAATCCGAAATTATTGCCATGCTAAAAAGCTTTAATCCATTTCCTTCTTTGTAATAAATAATTACTCTAAATACAGCAGCTTGATTATTATTCTAATTGAAAGCTTGTACAGAATTTTGGATGATGAAAGCATAATTTTCAGCAAAGTCAAGCAAAATTAGGAACTCTCCTTCTTTCAGTATAACTCTAAAATGCTTCAAAAACAAACCTTGTTGTTTCGCATAAAATCCGTGAGGTTTCAGGTTTTTAAGTTTAGTGCAGAGTTCTTCCACGAAAGCACCAGTGTCTGCTAGTTCGGTCTTCAAAGTGCTTCTATCAGTTTGCTGACAAACTTGATATGTCACTGTGTCAAAACAATTCACGTCCAATGGATCAGTCAGGTACTTTTTAAAATTTTCAATGTCAGGACAAGATTCGCATTCGTTAAAATGACAAGCATCAACGGCTTCACTGCACATGATTTCTTTCAAATCTGATAGTTGTATGTCAACTCCCTCAATTAAAGTTTTGATGTCAATCACATTCAACATCAACTTTAGGTTTTCGTAAAGTTGATAAACGCAGAGACAAACATTATGAGTTCCACTTGCTCCAGATAAAACTAAGTGATTTTCATCATTGTATCCTCCTTTTTTATTTTTCATTGGTAGAACAAAATCTGAGTCCTCTTCCATCTCTTCCTCTACTTTAACATCAAGCTCTTCTACAACTCTGGATGGCTGTAAATCGAGATTTCTACATTTTTTTACAAGCATCACATATTTTAATGTCCTTCGGTAAATAAGGAAACGATAATTGCTGCTTTTCCGTTAGAGGTCTCAAATCAACGCCTCTTCCATGTTTCTCCTTACAAAAAGGATTTGCACATACGCTGCTAAGGCTTTGCTTCGAAAACATGGTCAGCGCGAGATGACCATACAAGGTCTTTAAGAATCTCACTTCGCTTCGAAAGAAGCGATTTGAAAAGGCAATTAAAAACGAACTTATAACCTAAACTAAATGAACAACAATCTCAGAACAGATAACAAAGGATAAATAAATTATAAATACGCTACTGAGAAGCAAAAAGAAAATGCCAGAAATCATAGAAAAATCGCAGGAAAATTCCAAACACTACACGTTTTCTGCTCTTACCTTTCAGGAGTCTAAAGTCAGAGTAACAAAGCTCAATGTTTTGCTTGAGGCCAAGAAACAAATGGCACTACATGTCAATGTGATTGCCTTTTGTTTCTTGGTACAATATGAGAAACAAACAAAGATCTGTTTAAAATTCGTTCCCTCTCAGCAATTTCACACTATGCCGACTCTCTCTCTCTCTCTCTCTCTCTCTCTCTCTCGCTCTAACCAACGTCAGCGAAGTTGGTTAGAGGAAGAGAGACGGTACAGTGTGAAGTTGTTAAGAGGAAACGAATTTATGTTCTTGGGTGTATGACGATGTCTTTTGTTTTTCGAGTATATACGAGACCTTGAAGTTTAATTCAGAGAAAGGACGAATTCTGTGTAATGATAATTTGTTTATATAAATAGTTTAAACTATTGCCAATTAATGTTAATCTTTCACAAGCCATTAGTAAATATATTAATCCATCATTTTTCTCCCGAAAATACAGGTCTAAAATTCTTTAATATTAATTCTAGTTAGGAAGCGTGAACAAATTACGTAAGATTAAATAGCAGAGGAGGGAGATCTAATTTTTTATGGTAATCATGAAAATATTACAGCAAAACCTCGAAAAAAAAGTTACGCAGGGGACAAAAGTTCGAAAAAACGTTAGGTAATTAGTGAACACTAGCTTAAAAAACACTTTCTCTCCCTAATTTGTTTATAACTATATGAAAAAATTTTCGATGCATCTAGATCCGCTAATCCTAATTTTTAGAAAGTTTCTGCATCAATCAAAATTATTTTTGAATAATTCGAATTCGAATGAATCAGCGCTGGTTGGTGCACGCCTGCACTGGTTGGCCTGTCTAAGCGCGTGAGGGTGAGTTTCGCTCGGATATATTTGCAAAACCACTATTGTCAGTTTCCTAATTTCGACCAAAGTATTAATTGGAAAAGAGTCAAGCTTTCTTTCAAAATTACTTTTAAAAAATCGAAAGTACCCGAAGAGTAGAAAATGTTAAATAAACATTTTAAATTATAATTTGTTTATGAAAATTGAAAAGTTAAAAACAACGGATTTCATAGAATGAGAGGGTATGAAAAACCCTTTAAAAAATAAGTCATAGAAAATTCAATTCGCATTTGTAGAAACGAAGTTATGACCATTTGAAAATACCCGTTTTGCCTGGCGGATGAAAATTTCAGCCCCTGTAGTTCGGAGGGGAAACGATGTAGAAGTTTATAAATTGATGGGTGAACTACTATCGTATTGGCGAACAAACTTTGAAAATTTGAAGCCAATCGGAAGACATGACTTTGTGACAGGAAAATCTTTTGCGTCTAATATTTAATTTATAAAATATTAATATATATAATATTATATTGAAATGATATCTTGTGAAAATTTTATCGAGTATATTTTATAATTCGCCTGTTAATTTTATGGTAATCGGGAACCTAAAACTTTTATTGTCGGCCAAATTCGAACAACATAGATCTTGCTCCTGTCGTTCGATTGAAGCAAAATAATTTGAATCGCTATAATACACGGTTCAAACACACGAGTTTCAAGTCGGATATAGACATGGAAAATAATAATGTAATTTTGTTGTGCATAGACAAGAGTAGTCAAAACAATTTGAGTGACTTTTTTACGTGTCTTGCCCTGATTATTCGAAAAATTAATTGAGATTAATGAAAATTTGTCAAATTATGTAGAGATCAGATCTTGTTCTTAAAATAAAATTAATTTAATAAATATCAGATCTAATTCTGATCCTTTGTTGAATTTAATAAAAATAGGTTTTTATTTTGATCAATTAAATAAAATTGTTTTGCAGAATTGGTCGATGTTAGATCTTGCCCTGATCATCGAAAAAATTATCGAATAAATAAAATTTAAAATAGCTTCGGATCTTGTTCTGACTATTTTGAAATTAAATTTTATAATTTATCTATTAAATCAGAAATCTGTTTGATTAATTAAATTAAAATTAAAATTGATTTATTCGACTAGTTTAAGTCATATCCTAGCTTTCTAACCAATAATTGATTGATTAATTAATTATTTCAAATTTAACTATTTTTCCCAATACTGAAAGAATCTTGGCTCAACGTCGAGATTGTCCTTTGATTGCCAATGTTTTTTTCGTCTGCAAGAAGAAAGCTTAACAAAGCTCAATCTCGTCAAGCTAACGAAGATAGCACGTCGGCACCTCTCGACCAAACGATTTCATTAGGACAAAATAGCAAAACAGTGACCGACAGAAACATGAGTGAGACTAGACACAGAGACGCAGGCTCCGCCTAACATGAAGCCAAATAACGCGTCTAACACCGAGCCTAAAATCGGCCTAACACCGGTCTTTCTGTGGACGCGGGAAGAGGAAGGAGAAGGGGTTCACGCACACCGACTCTCATTCAACCCGATTAATTCCGGTATAGATCAGAATTACAGCGTCTTAGAACGCAGAATTGAAACATTGACCACCCGATTCGACGACGTAATCTCTCAACATAATAGAGAGGCTACTGTCGTCGAATCAAAATCAAAATCAAGATGAACAAAGTCACACCGGCAATCGTAACGACTCCCCCACTCGCGTATTCCGCGTAATCAAGGGTCCGAAAGGGGAGGAATCTTGTCAAATGTGCCCAGAGATAGAGATTATCCGTATTATCTCGCGGATGATGAATTAAACTTACATGTCAGTCGGAATCAGCGTTGTCGCAATTTAAACCCCCTATTAAATCCCTCGTTCAACTCGGGAGCCTTCGCTCACTTCGCTCACTTCGCTGGAGGTCGGAATGCAACCGAGACTTCGAGATTCAGGCAGATTGTCGATCCGTCGACCGAAAGAAACGAAATGGATTCGGTGGAAAGGGAACTCAGTATAAGAAATTGAGAGTGAAGACACAGCGTTTCGACCAAGAATTCAAAACGTGGATTCTCGATTTCCTCGCGTCAATAATTATTCACAAAACACAAACGTGAATAATTGCGATTTAGGAAGTCAAATCACAGTTCCGTGATTAATTAGGATTGTAATTGGCTAACCAAATGCCAATAGGCAAATAATTGACATAGAGATTTTCGTCTTGGAACATCGTTACCGCGAAATCACAGGTAGTGAGGGACATGGTTCCCATAATATTCAAAATAATAGTCGAAGCATAAGTCGTATCTCATTCCGTTCAAATGATTCACGTGGCTTATCGTTGTCAAGTCAGAATTCAAACGCGTCGACTACTCGGAGAATGGGTTCGTTATTCTTCTAGCGTGAGGATGACTCGAGCGAAATCGACAGTGGAATACACAGAGACTTATTCGTTCCGTGTTTGTCGAAAATTTTCGAGGGCTCGTACAGATCGTCATATCTAGTAAACAAAAACTGATGGCGTACATGGAGGGACTTCTCGCGTGCTTTCTGTTATGAGTGGAGCGTCAAGCAAGACGACGCCGACCTTCTCCTCGAGGTTCATGAAATGAAAGTCGAGATTAATTAAACTACCGCGGAGTTCGCATGTAGGGCTAGACTCGTATTCGAAAGTATACAGAACCCGCCGGAATTCAGAGAACAACTGAAATAAATCATGACGAAATTTAATTCGCGACTGATGTTTGAGATTTTAAATCTATCTCTTAAAAATTATACCGAATTTGTGCATTACGTCAATGAACGTAGCTATCTCTACCAGAGATCAATTGAATCGCAAAAAGCACAACCGAGGTCTAGTTGAACAGGCCTAAATCATTTTTAAGGGCAGTTTCACTCAGTCGACGAATTCGACGAATATTTGGCACAAGACGAATGAAAGTCAAGTGATGAGAATTCCGAGGGCGAAAAAGTCACGGACTTTAATGCATTTTAGCCAAAACAGATCGCGAACCGTAAAAAAGATCTTAAGGTTCCAAATTCGAAATCCATGACTTGTTAAAGACTTGACCAAAACTTGGACAAGTTTCAGGGAAAGGCAAATCAAGCGAACACAACAAATAAAATTGTTGTTCAAACCCTTGTCGACGAACAACCTAAATCGAAGGGAACAAAACCCCTTTTCGGCCGATCTGAATTGCTCTGTTTTAATTGCGGGAAAACAAGATACCTTACTGTACATCAGATCCACAAATGATCTATTGCCTTTGTCGCGAAACACAACATTTTAATGGTAGTTGCCAAAAATACCAGGGAAACGCCAAAAGCCCTCAGTTTCGCCTCAGATTACTAAAAACCAAGGGCATAAGTGAGGATATTTGAAGTCCTTCTCCGTCTAAAAGAATCGTCAATGAACAAAAGGCTTTTTAATATCGACCGACATAAAAACTTGGACGGCGTTGACAATGATATGAACACAATGGGATTAAATGATCCTAATCCACTGGAGGTACGTTTATTGGACGAAATTCCTAGGGAGTGGGAGGACTCTAACGACGAAGTGAAGCATGTTTTACATGTGAAGCAGGAGAGATCGACTGAGGAAACTATCACCTTATTGTCATATTCGAACGAAGGTTTCGAAGAGAACGGAGTTGACTCGGTCGAACTTAAAGGAAAGCCAAATTCTTTTAGAGCTTGGTCTCCACTTCAACTTCCTATAAACGTCATTCATCGACTAGCACAGAGGAAAATATATCGTTCCGGTAACGCGACTCAAGAACCAACAAAGTCGATTAGAGTACCTGTCCAAATTAACATTTTTGGCGAGAAAATTTATGGTATAATCGACAGTGTTAATGGAAGATCATTATCACCGTGTGCTCAACTTTCTGTTAACACTGTAATTTCTTAAACACGAACAAAAAGGGGAAACTCTAATTTGATTGTCGTTCAGGATTTATACACTAAGTACATCGAGTTATTCCCAGTTCGACATTAGACCGGTAAGTCCGTGGTTAAGGCACTCGAAACGATTTTCGACCACTGGGGGACCCCAAAGTCAATTGTTAACTCGATAACGGTACGGAGTATATAAATAAAGATGTTAGAGCTCTTTTGTTGGCAAGAGGCATCAAACATATCACTACCCCGTTAAGTCATCCCCAAAGCAATCGGATCGAGCGCGTTAATCGAACCATGAAGCCGATGATTTCCGCGTTCATAAACGAAGGCCATAGGGAATGGGATGAAAATTTGTCAAAAATTTAATTAGCTTATAACACTGTTCCGCATTCAGGCAGTAGAGGATCGCCTTTCTTCTTGAATCACGAGCGCGAAGCAGTAGTTATGCACGAAATGAAGTTCCCTGAAAACGTCGATAATTCTATAATCAAAGATTCAGTTGACAAATGGACAGCGCAAATGAGTAAAATTGACGAATTTCGTCATAAAATAGAGAATCAGATTAGGAAAAACTCTGACAAGCGCTTAACCAAGATTAATTCAGATCAAGTCAATTTAGTAGAAGTCAAAGTGGGAACCGAAGTTTATTATCCCAGTAAAAAACCAAGTAATGAGGCCGAGGCATACCCCTCGAAGCTGGCACGTAGGTTTATAGGGCCGGCTTTCGTTCAAAGAGTGTGTGGACCGGTTACGGTAGAATTGATAGACAAGGCTGGTAAAGCAGTCGGAAAGTATAGCATTTCTGATTTAAAAATTCCACGTGGAACGTTGCACGTTAAATAATGTACATTTTCAGCGCGAGGTAGACAAGTGACCCATCGGCTCTTCTTCTTCTCTTCAAGTCACCGAGTCGTCTCTTTAGTTCGATAAAATATCAGGCTTATCTACACCCAGTTCTGGTCTCTACACCCCAGCACCACTTTCTGAACGAATCATGGAATTGAAAAGACAGCAGGCTGAGTTGGAGAAGAAAATTCAAAGCCTCAAACTGGAGATAGAGTTCGAACGAATGCAGTTCTCGAGGTCCGAGATGGTTGACTTCGACTAATTCAATTTTGAAGATGAAACTACCACCATTTCAACGACACATGACGAGTTTACCGATTTGTCAGCCTCGTTCTGCAGAACGGCCACCAGGATACAGGGAAGATCCTGGATACCGGTTTCGAGTCCGCTTCTGCTTATTCGACTAATAAGGTCGACTTAGTCAATTCCGCCTCAACGTCTATGAAGCGGGAAACCAATAGAGACATCGACAGGTTGCTCGACGAAATCAAGAACCTACTTCCACCAGAGTTAAAGCTGACGAAGCCGACGAGAATTTCGCCCGCTTAATTACACGCGAAAAATTTCCACCAAAATCGTCTGTCCGCTTCCAGCCACCCGAGCAAGAAGACCAGCACGGGAAAAGAGTGCAAGTTGACTGACAATCCAAACGCACTTGTCGCACTATCTGTGGCCGTTTATCCATTACCGTTCGACAGAATCCCGAATCTCGAGAATGTTCTTCAGGAACTAGGCGTCCCACATATCGTTAATCCTAAGGAACAGCAGCAGCTTCTCTACATAGCTGATTGTCGGATTGTCAATCACATCTTGTTCAAAAACTTAATAAAGAAGAGGTCCAGAGCGCAATCCAGCTCTCAGAGACGAAGAGAAGGTTGACACTAGGTTTAGTTTTCGTTTTCGACAATAATTGTATTGTCAGTATACAAATTACTATTTTATTTTATTTGCTTCGCAATTGGCGAATTTTGTTACTTATTTCGCTGGCATTAAATATAATGAAATATGGTTTCCTTCTTTCGTCGAACCCAATGACATCATTATACTATTTCAAGTCTCGTTTCGACTAAATACTCGACGGTTTTGTACCAAATGAACAAGCAATAATTGTAACGAGCTAAACGGATATTATTTTCGAAACAGAATGTCCAGAATTATATCATTTTAATAATTATGTCAATTTTATTTCGCTAAAATTGACTAAACGCGTCATGTTTATCTTCAATAATATAATTTTGTTCCAGATAAGTTGGGACATATTGTGAAGTTTTGGGATACCTGGACATAATTAATTAATCTATTTCCTTGTTTCAGAACCATGGTTGTTGTATTCTCACCTTGACGTTACGGTTTGAAGGGGGAGAGTGTTACAGGAAAATCTTTTCCATCAAATATTTAATTTATAAAATATTAACATATTCTCCATAGACATCAAGGTGAGAATTTTTGTCTTGAATGTCACATCAATTATTTTAATTATTTAATCTTATATCCAGTCAACGTTAGCGAACGCAAGTTCTTGTTACTCGTCGTTTTATTGATCGGAAGTCGGTTCCCTCAACCCAAAATTATCATTGAAAGTGTCGTCGTTCTGGGTGAACAATTGTTATATCGGTTCATCATCGAATTTCGTCGAGACATATGTAAGTATTAATTTATCTGGGAATTCTAAATAAAAATATACGTATGGAAATTTTAACTTCTAAATCTCTTATCTGAGTTGGGTCTTCCCAATGAACCTCCTCTATCTTTTAGTCTCTGCTTTTGTCGAATCAAATTAAAATTATAAATCTTTTCCGTTGTTGGTTTGGATCGAAACCAACTGGCGTCCAACAAATATAAAATTTTTATCATTGTCTACGATAATTTATCATTCTACGGTAAGTGAAGTTTAAATTAATTGTTAAAACCCCCTAGTAGAATTCCGACCCTGTCTCAACTTTTAAACTTGGTGCAGTTAGAAATAATAACCCATATGTGACGAGAAACGAAGAAACCCACCTTACGACCGAAAATGAGTTTAGGAGAAAAAGCGAATCAAAGTGAAAGGAAGGTGAGCAGGTAGGCAGCTAGGAGTTGAACTCCAGAAATCAAGCAGTGGGGACTTTTTTATTCGATAGGCGAAATCTTCATTATTCAGAATCAATAAAAACCTGTAAATCGATGTATTCAGTCATAAGGTGGGTTTTTTCGTTCCACGTCACATATATAGGCGATTCTCCAGTACCCTAGGACTTTCATACCACAAATTTTAAAAAATAAATTTCAACCAACACGTATGATATTTTGAATATGGTTCCTTGGGGTGATCAAAGTTTTATTATTACTCATATATAACCGTTTATTTAATGCCTGTGACTATCAATGGTTTTTCAAAATTTATGTAATTTATGTGCATATCTTCAAGCAATTAGCGTTGTTGTCAAAGATTGTAGAGGACCGATTACTGTATCTGAAATATACTGATCGCCAAAACACAATATTAAAAAGGAATAATTTGTTAAATTCTTTGAAACCCTTGACACTGGATTCATTTCCGGTGGCGATTACAATGCCAAATATCACGATCGTCACTGATTTCTCCAAGAGGTAGGGAACTTATGAAAGCAATGGATAACAGTCACTTACAACACTTGTCCACTGGACAGCCAACCTATTAGCTAACGAATAGACGGAAAATTCCGGATGTCATCGATTTTTTGTCCAATCAAGGGTATTTTTCATAAATATATGCAAATAGCTTTCTGTCTAGATCTTTCATCGGACCACTCACCAATCATTATTTCTCTAAGTACTCAAATAATGAACGTAGGGACCCCATTTACTCTGACCAACAAAAGGACTGTTTGGCATAGGTTTGCAGAACTTCTCGAAGGAAAATTATCTATAGAAAATTATCTAAATTATCTATATATCGTTTAAATCAGAAGAAGATATAGACAAGGCAGTTCAGATACTTGGGAATCAACTTCAGCGCAATCCGTAACGAAAGTAACCTATTATTGTTCAGAGAAGTACTCAGAAGAATATAGCAAAAAACGCGATGTCCATCTGATAAAAATCGCCTAAGCACAGCGACAAGGTGAATAACAAAAATCAATAAAAATTTAGAAAATCAAAGTGTCTAAAATTATCTATAAAATCTTTCGCCTGCAGAAGTTACAGACTACTTATCTGGTAGCTTTCGCCTACGAAAGCTACCAGTCGATTGAAACAACAAAAAAAAACAACCGATTCTACCTATACGTGAAGAAGATGGGTTTTGGGCTAGAGGCGACCAAGAAAAATCTGAATTGTTCGCAATTCACCTTGAGAAGGTTGTTGAACCCTATCAGCGTGAAATAACAGAGGCTGAAGAGAAGAATATTTACAATTGCCCTTTCCAATGTGGCTACCCATACATATACATAATAACTTGACACCAAGAAAGCTCCTGGCTTCGACCTAATTAATAGAAATATCATAAGGAAATTACCGCAAAATCTGATGAAATTAATCACCCACATAAAAAATGCGATATTGATTATAGGTTACATTTCTTTCCTGCGAAAAATAACGCAAATATTTATGATTTAAAAGCAGGGTAAACCACCTGTTGAAGTCACCTCTTACAGATCAATTAGTTTGCTCCCTGGGCTCTTAAAAGTGTTTGAGTAGCTGCTAATCACAAGACTGTGCACAATAATCAAAGAAGACAACTTGATTCCAGATCATCAGTTCCAATTCAGGCAACAGTATGGTACAATAGAGTAGGTTTACAGAATAGCTTAAAAAACCGTGCAAGACCTGGAAAAAAAATACTGCTCTGCAGTATTTCTGGATATCACCCAACATTTCAAAAAAGTATGGCATGATGGTTTGCTCTATAAGATCAAAGAAAAACTTCCTTGCAATATATATATATAGGCCGTTCCTAGAAATTCATTTGGCGGCATTCAGTTGATGCGCGGGTCCGAGGGTAGAGAGGAAGGTAATAGTCCAAAAGCAGTACCGTAGCAACCAGTAGCAACAGCGCAAGAAGTATTAATTCGCCTTGACTGTTAAAAAAATGACTCAGGAGAAGAAGAGAAAACGTTTCACATTCCAATTAAGATATGACATTAAGGGCCCAAGCCAGGGAAAATACATCGAAAAAATGACTATTTTAGTCTGCATTTTTAGGACAAAATAAAGATTTCCCACCGTTACCGCCGGGTTAAGACGGTACCTTGTAGTTTTCCTAAAGGCGCTTGACTTCTTTGGCACAGCAAATCCAAGGGAAAAGCTTGAAAATCCTTGCTGGAAAAAGATACTTCGGCCAGCATATGAACACAAACATGTACATACTTATATAATTCTAATATATATATATATATATATATATATATATGTATGTTATGTAATTATAATTATATAATTATATTAGTAATCATATTATCTCAACTATTATGAGATAAAGTCCAGAAGAAGAATTTCTTTTGCGAGAGTTTTGCGGCATCCGTCAAAAGAACGTTCTATGAACCAAAATGTCTTTTATAGGAATCTATATTCATATAGCGTGAAAGTAAATTGATAAAGGTCTGCTGCATGTCACAGTCAGTTCTATAATATGTACAATGATGCGAAAGAAATATATACTGAATTGAAGTAAACTTTCGCAAAAAATTTTAAATTGCATTTCTGACTATTGGAATCACATCCGGCAACCCTCCTAAAGCACCCATATTATCCACAAGTTTTCAAGTTAGACCTAGTGGTGGTTTCAAAAAGAATTTCCAGATAAATGATAAAAATGAAAAATTTCCAGAAATAAATGCCACCAAAAATTTTTAATTGCATTTCTGACTATTGTGGTCACATCCGGCAACCCTCTTGGGTCACCCCTATTATCCTCAAGTTTTTAAAATCGACCTAGGGGTGGTTTCAAACAGGATTTCCAGATAAATGTCAAAAATGACAATTTTCAAAGTATCAAAGTCCCCAAAAAAACTTTTCCTGCACTTCTGGTTATTGGGATCACATCCGACAACGCTCTTGAAGCTCCTCAATTATTTGCATGTTTTTAAATTATACCTATGCGTGGTTTTAAAAGAATTTTCAGATAAATGTAAAAAATGACAATTTTTAAAGTACCAAAGTCCCCAAAACATTTTTAATACCATTTCTAACTATTGGAAGCACATCCGACAAACCTCCTGAGTCACCCCTATTATCCTCAACGTTGCAAAATGGACCTAGCGGTGGTTTAGAAAAGAATTTCTGGATAAATGTCAAAAATTACCATTTTCAAAGTACCAACGTCCCCAAACAAATTTTTAACTGCATTTCTGAAAATTAAGATCACATCCAACAACCCTCCTGAGTCACACCTATTATCCGCAAGTTTTCACAATGGACCTAGGGGTGGTTTCAAAAAGAATTTCTAGCTAAATATCAAAAATGACAATTTTCAAAGTACCAAAATCCCTAAAAAATTTTTCATTGCATTTCGGACTATTAAAATCGCATCCGACAACTCTCCTGAGCCAACCCTATTATCCTCAAGATTTCAAAATGGACCTAGGGGTAGTTTCAAAAACAATTTCCAGATAAATGTCAAAAATGACAATTTTCAATGTACCAAAATCTCCAAAAAATTTTTAATTGCATTTCTAAATATTGAGATCATATCCGAAAACCCTCCTGAGGCACCCCTATTATCTTCAAGTTTTCGAAATGTACCAACGGGTGGTTTAAAAAGAATATTCAGATAAGTGTAAAAAATGACAACTTTCAAGTATCAAATTCCCCAAAAAATTTTTAATTGCAGTTCTGACTATTGGGTACACATCCGGCAACCTTTTTGGGTCACGCCTATTATCCTGAAGTTTTCGAAATGGACCTACGGGTGGTTTCAAAAAGAATTTCTGGATAAATGGCAAAAATGACAATTTTCAAAGTATTCAAGTTTCCAAAACATTTTTGATATCATTTCTGACTAATGAGAGCACATTGAGAAATCCTCCTGAGACACCATTATTATTCAAAAGTTTTTAAATTAGTCCTAGAGGTGGTTTCAAAAAAAATTTCCAGATAAATGTCAAAAATGAAATTTATCTGGGGACTTTGACACATTGAAAATTCTCATTTTTGACATTTGTCTGGAAATTCTTTTTGCAACCACCCCTACGTTTAATTTCAAAACTTGTAAATAATAGGGATGGCTCAGAAGGATTGCTGAATGTGATCCCAGTAGTCAGAAATGCAATTAAAAATTTTTTTGGGACATTGGTACTTTGAAAATTGTAATTTTTGACATTTATCTAGAAATTCTTTTTGAAAGCACCTCTAGGTCTAATTTAAAATCTTGTGTATAATAGGCGTGCCTCACGAGGGTTGCCAGATGTGTTTCCAATTGTCCGATATGAAATTAAAAATTTCTTGGGAAATTTTGTATTTTGAAATTTTTCATTTTTGACATTTATCTGGAAATTCTTTATGAAACTACGACTAGGTCCATTTTGAAAACTTAAGTATAATAGGGGTGACTCAGTCGGGTTGTCGGATGTGATCTCAATATTTAGAAATGCAATTGAAATTTTTTTGGGGGCTTTGGTACATTGAGAATTGTCATTTTTTATATTTATCTAGAAATTATTTTTGAAACCACTCCTAGGTCTAATGTAGAAACTTGTGTATAATAGGGGTGTCTCAAGAGGGTTGCCGGATGTAATCCTAATTATCAGAAATAAAATCCAAAATTTTTTTGTTCTTTGGTATTTTGAAAATTGTCGTTTTTGACATTTATCTAGAAATTCTTTTTTAAACTACCCCTAGGTCCATTTTGAAAACTTGAGGATAATAGGCGTTATTTAGGAGGGTTGTCGGATGTGATCCCCGTAGTAAGAAATGCAATTAAAAATTTTTCAAGGATTTTCGTACTTTGAAAATTGACATTTTTTAAATTTATCTAGAAATTCTTTTTCGAATCACCTCTACATCCATTTTGAAAACTTGCGGACAATATGACTAAGTCAGGAGGGTTGTCGGATGTGATTTCAATAGTCAGAAATGCAATTAAAATTTTTTTGGGGTCTTTGGTACTTTGAAAATTGTCATTTGTGACATTTATCTAAAAATTCATTTTAAAACCACCCCTAGGTCCAATTTGAAATGTTGCGGATAATAGGGGTTGTTACGGTCCACTAAAATTAAATTTTAGTTTTACTCGTAACGCCAGATAATAATCAACCCAACGTACAGCTAACAAGTGATACATGAATATTATCGATAATACAGTATAATAAATCCTAAGTTGTTCCACAACGCCTGCTAGTAGGCAACCAATAAATGATCATTTATGTTCATGTTCGCATGGTCTTATAACGAAAGTTATAAGATTGAAATAAGATCAAAGTATACTATTAGTTAATAAGATTAATAAACATAATAAGCTAATAAGGGCATATATATGTCGTAGGCATTTAGAAGAATCCGGCAGTTAGCGAACTGCCTAGGCGTTTAGCTAACTGCCGGCAAATAGAGGAATGAGGCGTCGAAATCGTCATTTCTCTAACTGCCCAGCCTCGTTCAGGCATTTAGCAAACTCCCT
>JBAGKK010044765.1:0-10351 GCA_037177015.1 Euceroptres primus
TGTAGTGGAATTAGGAAATTTTGTTATGTCTGCATCCGAATCAGAATTAGAAGTGGAGAGTCCGCCAGCTTTATCAGAAAACTTTGAATAGAGTGCTGAATGTAATTCAAATCGAATAACAGACGAAATGCTGCAACCTATGATTGGACCTCTAATTATTATGTGACAGGGTAGAGTTTGAGTAATTCTGGAGTAATCCTGGTTTGCAAAACCTCTTTGCACACCGGATTCAGAAGAATTTGAGTTGGCAACTGCAAATCCATATACGCTTTCTGTAAATTAAATTAAATATTGGAAGGTGTAATGAAAATTGTTAGATAACTTCGTCTTTATTGAAAAAAATGTATTGGAGTTATCAAGAGCTTTTTGTTATAATAATAAAATGAACCACTTACCCAAAGCTGCGAAGACGGCAAAAATCCATAAGGAAAGGAGATTGATTTTCATCATAAAAGTTGTATCTAAAAGAAGAAAAATCAAAGTTGTCCCAAATTATTAATTTTTTTCATTAAAGTAATTATCAAGATACAATTCTCTTCTTCAGCGACTAATTACCCTACTCTGTGTCACAAGAGCATTATTTAAAATTTTTATGAGAATCACTCTACAATATGCGAGAGGTTAATTACTTGGATTTTTTGTGTACTAGGGTAGTTCGAAAATGAAAAATTCTGGAATTCGAAATCGTCACTACGCAAAAAGTAGCATATTGGGATCCTAAAAAAGCATAATAAATTTGGAATCTATAGATGTGCAGCTCGAAAAAAATATTTAAAAAACTTCCAGTTCGCAGAGTTTTTAAATTTTCTGGAGTTTCAATTTTTTTTACATTCCTGGAGATCAAAAAAGTCTTCCCAATTTTTCGCGAATTATAATAAATTATTTTCTAAGAGATAATTCCTATTTAATTTACTCCTGTTTTTGGAAAAAATTCGTAAGACCTGTGTAAATAGGAGAAGAATTTTTTCGGGCACTTAAGGGCGTGTGATACGTTACTATGTCACGAATTACCGACGGGTTATAAAAAATATTCGGCAATCCTATTTTTTTTAAAACAAAGATATGAAGTTGAAACTTAAGAGAATGATAGAAAATATGACAGGGCACATCTGTTTTGTTATTTTTTAAAAATTTTGAAAAAAATATTTTTTCAAAATTTTGAAAATATGACACATAATAGATGTGCCCATTCTTATTTCCTAACATTCTCTTAAATTCAATTTGATATCTTTGTTTGTTTTAAAATAGGATTGCCGGATATTTTTTATACCCCGTCGGTAATTCGTGACATCATAACGTATCACACCACCTTAAGAATTGAAATCAAATGAAAATTATGACTTTTAAGTAAACAATTACAACTCAAACTATTTTTTAAACTTAAAACGCTTCAATTTTTCTTATAAAATTCGTTGGAATTAACAAATTAAAGACTTTTTTTTTTTGATTTTATAATTCAAGATAAAGATTGATTAATTTTGAGTTTGACTGTACGGGGAGAACATCTTTAACTAAGTGTAATATATTATAGATTTATGTTACGCGAATACTGGTTTTAACGCCCTTTTAAAATAATTTAATATTACTAAACTGATCTTATTTTACAAAATAAAATTTTTACCGCAGATGATATAAATGCTCCGTTATGTCTTCTATTATTTTCCAAAATTACAAACGGATTATTTTAATTATAACTGTTAGGGCGGGCCGAAACTATTGAATTTTGACCAGTCAAATCCCGACTATGAAAAAAAGTTGTCTTTTCTAATCCGGATGAGTGTACAACTTTTTTTTTTGACAACATTTTAAAAAGCCGCCACGAGCTTGAAATTTTTACATTTTTTTTCTATAAGTGCAAAAATTATGGTGATATTTTTTTAAGTAGAGCTTGTGGTGATAATTAATAATAAAAAATAAAAATTAAACAAAAATTAATTTTTACCAAGTTATGATTTTTTGAAAATTCACTAGAAAATGAGTTTCTTGTAACACATGCACAAAAAGTCCGCATTTTTATCCATGAAATGTATACGAGAAGTGGTGCTTTTTGGTTAGGTATACGAAAAAACAAATTCTGCGCATGCGCAACTTTTTTCATATACTTTTTTCACACGCTACGGACTTCTCGCACGCTTTTTTAACACTTTAAAAACTGTACGTGAGGTTGTTTATAAACCACATATGTAAGTATAAACACAAAAGAATTATGCATATAATTCATGGTAAAAGAATCTTCTCAAATATTTGAGTAAGTGAAAAATGTAACTTATATCCTTTAGGTATCTGGTTTTTTAAAAATATATCTAGTTCATTTCTCCAGAAATTACACTCTCCTGATCACAAGCACATTGTGTCGTTAAGTAATTAAGATAAATTAAATTTGGATGGTAGTCGTAGATAATAAGTACGTTGAAACATCTATTTTACATTAATGAATGTAACATACTATGTAAACTATATGATAATAAACAATTACATTACATTACATTAACATTTTAGTTACCTATGGAGCCCTACGTATTTGACGAGTGAAAATTACGGTCAGCCATTTTCTAGTTGTGCTCAGTTATGTGTGTTCTCGTATATACTTTCCTTGGACAAAAACGCGGACTTTTGTGCATTCGTTACAAAAAGTATAATGTGAAATGACTTCAAAAAGGCGGACGTCGACGAAGCCTGTGAAGTTGACAACACGTGTACATACTCGCCCCACGACTCCGTACTTCGCACTCGTCTTGGCTCGTGTGCCCACAACCTTCATCAAATGTACTCCTTTTTGCACTTGTATCACAACGTACTATTTTTAAATCGCTGAATGAAACTTTTATTTTTAAAATTTTTTAATTTTTAAAATTAATTTTCATTAGCTTGAAGTGAAGAATCGATATATTATTTTTATTGTAATCTAAAAAAAATTTGTTCTGCTTTTAATTATTAAAGGATCCCGCACCATTTACATTGAAAAAAGTCTCGATGAATTTTTTAAAGATTTATTTATTTTGTAGATCATGAAAATAGAAGAAATTTCCCAAAAGGATTTTGTCCGATTATGACCAGTTTTTTTGTTGCGGGGTCCTTTCGGAATTTTAGAGGTTTTTAAGGCACTGAAAACACCAACTCAACATTTTTTTGTAAGTTTTTAATAATAATGGCTAGATTGTCCACTTCAAGCTAATGACTGACATTTCATTAAAAAAAATTTTTTTAATTTTTAAAAATAAAAGTTTCATTCAGCGATTTAAAAAAACTCACTTTCTTTCAAATTTTCAAAAAATCATAACTTGGTCAAAATTAATTTTTGTTCATTTTTTATTTTTTATTATTAGTTATCGACACAATCTCTACATTAAAAAAATTCACCAAATTAATTTTTGCAACTATATAGAAAAAAATTATAAATGTTAAAACTTCAAAATTTCAAGGTCGTGGCGGCTTGCTATAATATTGACAAAAAAAATCTTAGACTCATCCTGATTGAAAAAGGCAACTTTATTTCATAGCCGGGATTTGATTGATCGAAATTCGATAGTTCCGGCCCGTCCGCGCCCTACTGATTATAAGTCCACCGAATGTATTTTTTGAAATAAATATGATTGCTAATTCCAATATGGCGACCATGATACAAGTTTTACCTGGTTTTATATTCGGCGGACTTATTATTAAAATAATTAATGTATTGATCTGTAATGTGGGGAAATGATAAAAGACATAACGGAGCATTGATGACAAATTTTATTTTGTAAATTAAGATCAATTTGGTAATTCTAAATTATTTTAAAAGGGCGTTAGAACCCTCCGCGTAACATGATGTCATAATGTATCACATTCTCTTAAGGTATCCAAATAATTGAATTGAGACCCGATTTTCTTAAGGTGTAATTTTTTGGATGTTGAGAGAGGTAAAGCAAATTTGAAATATGATATTGATGTTATGATGGCTGCTCGTTGGTGACAAAGGGTGTTCTTTGATGAACTTCCCAGGTGGCGTCGGCGAGCAGTTCTGTGGGTGCGAGTCCCACGGGTTCCGGGGTCCCGGAAGCCCCCCTGTCCGTCAAGAGTGCCGGCGCCAGCCCACCACAATCCAGCAGCAAACACCTTCACATTAACCTGGGCAATCAGTTCAGGCCCGGAGGCTCGCTACCCAACGTTAACAACAATGTGAACATCAACGCCGCTAAAGATCCCTCTGGGACTTCTGCCGCTATCCACTCGATCGACCTTAAGGTACTGATCTTTCGGCTATTCGATCTTATGTACATTGCTCAACCTGCATCGCAAACACAATTTTTATTTTTCACTTCCAATGGTCAGTTAGCAACTTTTTTCCAATTCATTAAAAGTATTTTTACTCAGTTCATATCTAATCTAAAAGAGTACAAAAATCTACAATTAGGGGATCAAACAACATATTTTTACAAAAAAAAAAAAAAAACCCTATTGAGGGGACATTAGGCTTTATTAACAGTATTTGAATAGTCTTTTAAAAGTAAAGAATTGTGAGTTCTTTCAACTGGAATTTTATTTTAGATGTTTCAATTTTAAACATTTACATTTTGGACTTTAATTTTTTATTTTGCAGCGTTTTGGTAGAAAATGTTTTTTGTAAAAAATTTTAGATTGTAAACAATATTGTTAAAAGTTTGGTTCATATTTTTATAATTAATTTCGCTTTTATACCAACATATTTTTTAAATGATTTGTTCAAAGAAATATCGACTTTTGGTTTTCTATGTTCTTAGGTGAAAACAAGTTTTCATCAGAAAGAAAACTTTAGTTTGGATTATTTCAAAAATTAAAAATTTATTTAATAAAATATAATAATTTCTTATTTGGACAATTAAAAATGTGTTCGAAAACCGAAAAATTAAATTTTATTTATTAACAATTTTAAATAAGCAAGACAACAACCTTAAAAAAATTAATGTCTTCAGGAAAATCAAAAGTCGATTTTGATTATGAATCTAATTCCCTTTTTTAAATGAGACCACTGGAAGTGTGTATAATATTTTTTGCACATTTTAAAATTATTTTTGGTCCTATTCACCGCGCATGAAAATTCCAACATTTTCTCTAAAGAATAATTATGGGCTTCTTTTTCGTTGTCGTTACTCCTTTTGCCATTGCTGTTGTTGATGTTTGTTATTTTAAAGCACGCTCGTCGTATAAACACAATTTTTAAAAATTATTCGTCGAAAATAATTCATTCTTTTCATATAAAAGAAAATAAATATTTAAAATTTTAACATTAACCTTCTTAAAAATCTTTTTTTCGCATGTATTGAAAATTTAGGCATGAAAAAAGTTAAGAAAATTTCACTAAAAGCTTTGAATGTTGCAGACTTTTTAAAAAAAACTATAATCTTGGCTTTTTTTTCAATTTTTTTCTTATATTTTTTCGTTTCTCAATTCTTTGCTCTTTGAGTGATACTTTTTGATATTTTTGAGTTTATTCTTCTAAGTAACTTCGGTTAGTCGAAGTTATTAATAGTGTATTCGTATTGTGTATCAAGGGCGGAAAGAAGGCGATTTTGACGAGTGTGAAATCCCATGAGTCAAAATCGCCTTCCGCCCGTGATGCACATGATACTTTTTGTCCTACTCCCGTTGAAATCGCGGCTTTATAGCATGTGAAGAAGGTGAAATTAGCCGCTTTGAGGTTAGTGACAATTGCTATGCGCACTTCGTTAGCCGGCAAAAATTCTATGTTCGCCCACTTGCGAAGTGCGCATGTGCAATCGTTACTGGCCTGAAAGCGGCCACTTTGCGCCTGCTTTACATGCATGAAAAGACGCGTTTTCAAGGTGGGTTGGACAAAAAAAATTAACAGAAAACAGTAAAAGAATATTAGTATATTTAAAAAATTTTTAAATTTTATTAATTTAGGTTTAGTTTATTAGTTCTTTATTTTTTAGATCAACATCTAGTATTTACAGTAAAAAGGAAATTTCATTCCTGTACCTATTTAAACAATTAAAAATAATTAAGTTTTCAATATATTTTTTTCTATTTCTTCGATTTTAATATATCCAGTCGCTCACTTTGGACTATTTCTTCATTCCAAGGAACATAATTGAATGTTAATTCTTTGTTCACCCTTAGATCATGAACCACATCTGTAGAAAGAACGGCGAAGAAATTATTAAAAATGCCAAAAAGTAAAAAATAGTTCTGCTAATACAGTTCTACTAATACATGTTCAAAACATGATAATTTAGCTTTAAAAATAAAAATATGAATAGGTAATAATGTCATTAATAATTTTTTAATAAGTAAGGTTAATTAGTATTGATGATTTTTTTTACTTACGTCTGGTCGTTTCGATATGGCGCACTGACCAATATTGTACATTTTATTGCAGGGGTCTGAACCAGCTTTAAAAAAAAATTTAATAATTTTAAATGATTAACATTTTTTTAACGAATATTACAAATAAATTTTAGGAGAACAATAATACTTACGAACGCTGCCACATGCACCGAATACTTCTACAGCAACGGGCTGCAGATTTTCTGGTAGAATGCTGACTATTAGATCTGTCTCTATGTTACCATCTTCGTCTACCTATTAAATAAAAGAAAAACTTTTAAATAGAATCAAAAATCAATTAGTTTCAAAATAATTAAGGAGCAACAATTTTTAAAAATATTAATTGACTAATAAATGTTAAGTTTCTCATAAATTTACCAAACTGAAGGAGTCGAACAAACAGAACATGTAACACGTTATGGCCGGATCATTGACCAACTTGCCTGCGTTCACATCATCGATCAATGCTACAAGAAGCAAAACTGGCATTAATTTTGAATCGCTTAAAAAAAAGGTTGAATTATTGTAATTACATTTATAAATAATATTAAGAGAATTTAGAAACTGCAGAGAGTTCACTCTTCACTTTTTTAAAAATATTTTAACTTACCCTCTGATGTGCCATGCTCTGCCATACACCTCATCTTATCATTTTGAACCATGTCTAACATATCTTGAGGGATCCAGTCGGGAGGCTATAATGAATAAAATAAAATTGTGATTGGACTGGACTACCCGACCAGTTGAGAGCCTGGAATATCCAAGCGTATAAAACTAGCGTGGATTTTTTCAAAACCTTTTCTCTTGAAACTGTCCAAATATGGGGTGCTAGGAATTTCAGTTTTACTTTGGGTTCATAACCTTTCTTTACAAAAATTATAAATCAAAACCAAAAACAGCGTACCTGACGTTCCCCGTATAAAATAATTTTACGAGAATAAAAATAACTGAAATTGTGGGGAAAATCCAATCGTTAAATAATCGAATGGTTTGCATTAATTGGCACGTTGAAAACGTACATTAAAATTGATTGTCGCGGATTTGCTCCTGCGATTTGTTGCAACATAATTTAGGCAGTGGCTTACTGGAACTGTTTATCACTCTATGTTTGTCGCAGTCGCAATGTAATTCATAATCATCGGTAAACTGAAGCTTCTACACATAAATTATTACAAGATGCCATTCTTCTTGAACCGTTCGCGATATATTTTTTTTTTGTATGTAGAAATCTTAAATAAACTTACGTAAGGAAAAAAGGGTCCTACAAAAAAAATTACACTCGTTTTTGAAAATATTTTCACTTTCTGACAGGAATGTCACGTTCATTTTTTAATTTCCACACGTACATAAAAACGCGTTACAATTTTTATTTTCAATACTTTATAGATCGAAAATCCTCAGCCTTTTTAATTAAAAATATTTCATCAGAAGGCTTGTAATTTTGTTTTGATTTGTATAATTGAAATTATCTCTAAAATTAATTTCAATCGTTAAAAGATGTAGGCTTAAAGATCAAGCAAGTTTTTATATAGAATTTTTGCTTGGCTGATTGCAAACTTGGTTGACAAAGTTTGTCCTGGAATTTAGATTTTTTTCGGATGGTATCATTTTATGAAAATAAGGAATGCGCAGGACTGAATACAAAACACTATATAATTAACTAATTTAAGAATGTTTTTACTTAAATTTGTTGTCATGAAAATACCTTTGATACCACTAAAACAGCATGCACAAAAATGCAGAGTAGAATTGATGTTCCGAATCCTTTCATTGTTGTGTAGGTGTTGACTTGTCAGAGGTATACAAAAAAATGGATTTAGCGGAAAATCGCAGGATTATATAAAGACATAGCAACGGGATGTAGGCGTAGGAGTATCGAAGGGTTAATGACATATTCCCTCCTGGTATAAAGATCGAGTCCGTATTTCTAATTCACGACATAATCCAATGTTTAATTTTCATCTGTAATCACGGAAGTACTCATGCGATATGCGCAATCGTCGCACCTGACCTTGAGTGCATCCTGTGAATACAGGAGCTTCGAAAAATGAATTATACGATTGGACGAATCATCTTTTATGACGGTTCTCTTCTTTGACTTATGAAAAAATAAGAAATTCAGGAACAACAATTTTTAGTGATGCATTCAAGCGAGATCTCGTCTTTCAAGATCTTGTCTCGATGATGCCTTGTCATTATCAAGAATCTTGAAAAAATTATTGAATGGCACTACTCTATATGTTACCATGGTTACCTAAACATTTTCACCCTACTTGTTGTCAAAAGCAAGACTTCTCGAAAAAAACATAAAAAACATTTGACTATTCAAGAATCCTGGTTAAAAATATTCTCGAAATTTCGAGCGATGCTCGTGCGTCAACATTTCACACTCGTCGGCAATCGCTGCCTTTCTCCCCTTGTCACGCAATCTACTATTACGTATAGGGGGACTGGAGTTTGATGCAGTTACGTGCATATGAAAATTCAGTTACTGTTTCATAAATTTAAGATACATTTTCATAAATTTCAGTTACCGCAACTGAAATTTAAGGAAAAATTCATAAAAATTCAGTTAAAGTTTGGTAATTTTCAGATACATTTTCTGAAAAGGGTCTTAAATTTCATAAAAATGTCTGTAACCTACGAAACCTAAAACTTCCGGAAATTTACGAACATTTCTAATAGTGCGTTATTCTCTCTCTAATCTGTGTCTTTGAGAAACAGATTATTACTTCAATCTTTAAAAAAATATTTGGTTTAATTATTTTTAAACTTGAAAAAATTTCTTATTCCTTTTGGATACATCAATTTTTCTTTTCAGAATCATAAGACCAAAGTAATTAATTTCTTTTTCATAAAAATCATTCCAATTTCTGTTTTTTAATGAGTTTTAAGACTGCCATTTTCATAAAATTGTTTTAAAATATTGCCTTTCATTTTCATTTTAGCAAATAGATAATTGAAGTTCAGAAAACTGGTTGTTTTTCATCATATAATTTCTCAAAAACTGTGCCCAGATATCATCTTGAGCTTGAAAATCGCATTAAAACGTTGCGCATCTGTAGTTTTAATATTGCTTCACAATGTATTTGTCAACTAATTGCAACGTTTTGATACCCTGGGTTTTTGTGTGATAGCTAGACTTCATGAAACTAGGAACTTCCGTTAGTCGTCTATATTTTGTAAATTCTGAAACAGTCTATAAACTTTAATAACACGTAGGTACACTTTATATGAACTTCATGCATTAATCAGATTCTAAGTCTTGAGTAAGTCGTCAAAAGAATTTCAATGATTTAACCATTTAAATCTGTCAAACGTCCTAGAAAAAATTTCCCAGAAGACTTTTGAATCTAATTAGTTGTTGAATCTAAATTAATTATTCTTTTTTTTATTATTTTAATATTCTAATGACTTCTTGTATATGTTGAATTTGATTCTTTAAATTTGACTCTAAGATATGTTATTATACTGAAAAGGTCAGGCATGTGGAATTAAATTATACTTCTTATACACCTCCTTCCTTGTTAGGCGCGCTTTTGACAAATTATCGAAAATTCTACACTGAGCGAAGAATTCCCGTGTAGATCGGGTTTGCACACCAACAGTTCGGGTGGCTTCCCTTTTTTTTCACACGAAGGATTAGCGCGCTCGCACGGCTGAGTCGTGCGAGCACCCTAACTATTCGGGTGCTCACCCGAAACAGCAGCGCCCGAAGTAGTGGGGCGGCCGCACGACTCATTGCGCAGTGCCACCCGAAGACTTCGGGCCACCCGAACTGTTGGTGTGCAAACCCGAGCTACACGGGAATTCTTAGTTCAGTGTACTATCTCTAAACTAACATAATTAATTTTCAAACCTTTGGTTCTTGGATTTATGATTTATTTAATAAATTAAATTATCGAGTCACAACAAATATTCTTGGTTTATAATAATCCTAGTTTATGCTAGTGATGCATGTCGAGCCAATAATTCTCGCTGCTCGTTCGTGATCGATCGTTCCTTCTTTTGTTATTTCCCGATCGAAATCGGTTCGAAAGTTGAC
>JBAGKK010044776.1:0-10351 GCA_037177015.1 Euceroptres primus
AGTACTTACCTTTCACACAAATGAATTTTTAATTCAAGGAAACTTCCAGTTAGGATACAAATAATTTTTTTATAAAAGAAATATAAAAATTATGAATCCTAACAATAAAAGGCGTAATCGGGTGTAACGAGGCAATACAACTTTACCGACAATTCAAAATTGCAATTGGCAGTCCTGCTTTTACGCATCTTTGGAGACTTAACTTACCCTACGCTTTTTACGATTTACGCGTCTAACCCTTCTCTAAGCGTACGGTGTAAGGATACTCATATTTAGTTTGAAGAAATTTTACTATATTTAATCCAAACCATTTTAAGGTCTAACAATTTTAAGTATTCTGTTTTACTATGCATGTGTCTGAAAATTGCTAGCAGTCAATAACTTTTAAAAATTGTTTTATTTAGTTTATTAATAAATCCCACAGTCCGGATATCAATTACCAATTATAAATGAGTTATAGAATCCTAATAAAATGGGCTGTACAGTATAAGTTATTTAGTGCTGATGTCTGAGTGCATATAATGTACCTAGTGTATTTTAATTAAATGTAATTTAATTGTTGAGCGTGTAGTACAGTGTAAAGTAAAATAAGGTAATAAATTATAATAGAAAGCAGTCTGATGGGTAGTATGAACAAAAGAGAAGAGAAGCAATAAACCGGTATGCTGATACGCACATCCTTGCGTAAGCGCGTGCATGTCGCTCGTTCGGAAAGATTTGCATGTGGAGCTTAACGAGGCGAATGTGCCCGATATAATCGATGGCTCTGCTATTATCGAGTGTCGAATATCGACGGTCGTCAATGTGCATGCGATGAGATTTGTCACCGCACCATCGACTATCACCGATGATTAATTGTCTGAATGCTGGCCCGTTTGATGATTGCAATTGGTTATCATACACACACAAACTCATTTCAAGAGACTGTAAAAACCTTCCAATTTAATCTCCCGTTTAAAAAAGCAAATCAAATTATACGCTCAACACTTATCCGAGAATTTTTCACTGCTTCTTTGTTCCAGAGTTAAAGGTTATTTTTCCCTTAAAATAGGACGGACGATATTAAAATCCTACATTAAATAAGCCCAAGAGGAAATGATTCTGACAATTCTGTAAGAAAATATTGTAAAATAGAACATTCTTCGATTTTCCCAAAAGTCGTGCTCCTTTCTTTCCGAACAATAATTAATAATTAGAATTGTTTTGTTTGGAGCATTTAGGTCGTTGCGAACGTCAGTTAAATTCAAGCATGATTTTTTTGGAGCATCCTATTCTTTTTCGACAGGAAACATGGAAAAAAGTAATTACAATTGCAAACATGTTTGTGAGAATCAGGCAGTAAGGTCGTTGGTTTCGCATGTGTGAATTCGGAATATGTGCATACAAGCTCTCATAAGCAGGAAACAATAATTTGTCGCGGCGCATTGGACTTTAGGAGTCGACATGAGCTCAGCGGGCGTTGCAGCCAGGCAGTCTGGTACGTTATCTCCTCGCTAATTAATTATTGCGATCGCGATAAAAGCCGAATGTTTAGCCAACAGTTACCTCTTTCTCGTTTCGTGCCTCGTTATTTTTTGGGAACGCGGCGGGGCGCACATGTCGGCGGAATTAAAATATTGTAATTAGGAAGAGAGCCCGGACGGATCGTATCGCGCTGATCGAGATGAGCCGAGCTTCCTCCGTTTAACGTTTCGCTGAGCCAGCAGCGATGCTCAGGCATATGGTGTCCAAACAATTACCACGTAAAACTGAACATGGGAGACAATGGACTTATCTCGCCGCTTAATCGGAAACATTTTCAACCACTGACTTGCGAGAATCGTCTATATTCAGGGTTGCTACAAAATCCGAATTCAAAATTCCACGACTTTTCCTTGACCAATTTGTCAATTTCCCTGACCGTTATCTGCCATTCCCAGATGGAAAAATTCTATAGAATTTAAGTATAATGGATTCTATATAATCATGACATGAATTATAGTCTGAATTCTATACAATCCTGACATAAATTCTAGTCAAAGTTCTATGCAATTCTGACGATTGATAGATGAATTCTAGTTCCTCTTGTATATAATCCTGGCGAGGACTCTAGTCAAATTCAGAATTCACAGAGAACAGAGTTCTCATCAGAATTCTATAGAATTAGGACTAGAATTTTTCTAGAGATCAAAATCCAGAGTCCAGAAATCTATAGAATTAAGACTACAATTTTTTCAGAATTCTATAGAATTAGGACTAGAATTCATGTCAGGATTGTATCAAAATTGGAATAGAGTTATTCATGTCAGGATATATAGAATTCAGACTGGATGTCATGTTAGGACTATATAGAATTCCAAACAAATTTAAAGAAAGTAGAATTTACATAATCCTGACATGAATTCTAGTCCAAATTCTATAAAATCCTGACACTAATTCTGGTCCCAATTCTACACAGTTCTGTCATGAATTCTACAGTCCTAATTTTCTACAATCCTGACATGAATTCTACTCCAAATTCTATACAATCCTGACATGAATTGTAGTCCAAATTCTATAGAATTCTAAGGAGAATTCTGCGTGGAATAATTATATAGAATTTAATTACAATGAATGCTACATAATTCTGAAGTGAATTCTAGTCTGAATTCTATACAATCCTCACATGAATAATTTTAATCCGAATTCTATATACAATTCGAACATGAATTCTAGTCCGAATTCTATAGAATTCTGATGAGAATTCAGGACTCGGTCAATTCAGAATTTGGACTAGAATCCTCGTCAAGATTCTATAGATTAGGACTAGAATTCATGTTAAGATTCTATCGAATTTTTACTAGAATTCATGTCAGGATTGTACAGAATTCAGACTGGATGACATGTCAGGACTATATAGACTCCATTCTACTTAAATTCTATACAATTTTTCTACCAAGGTAGAATTCTCATCAGAATTCTATAGAATTTGAACTACAATTTTCTCAGAATTCTTTAGAATTCTGTATAGAATTTGGAATGTATAGATTGTATAGATGGATTGTGTATAAATAGAATTCTGTATAGAATTTGGGCTGTATAGATTGCATATGGATTGTATAGAATTTGGACTAGTATTATTCATGTCAGGATGCATAGAATTCAGAATAGAATTTATGTCAGGATTTTGTATAATCCGTTCTACTAAAATTCTATACAATTTAAGTAGAGTGGATTTTACATAATCCTGACACTAATTCTATTCCCAATTCTATACAATCCTGTCATGAATTCTATAGTCCTAATTCTATACAATCCTGTCATGAATTCTATAGTTCTAATTCTATAAAATCCTGTCATGAATTCTAGAGTCCTAATTCCATAAAATCCAGACATGAATTGTAGTCCAAATTCTATAAAATTCTAAGAAGAATTCTGCGCGGAAAAATTATATAGAATTTAATTACAATGAATTCTACATAATTCTGATGTGAATTCTAGTCTGAATTCTATACAATCCTCACATGAATAATTCTAATCCGAATTCTATATACAATTCGAACATGAATTCTAGTCCTAATGCTATAGAATTCTGATGAGAATTCTAGACTCGGTGAATTCGGAATTTGGACTAGAATCTTCGTCAGAATTTTGTACGATAAGGACTAGAATTCATGTTAGGGTTCTATTGAATTTTTACTAGAATTCATGTCAGGATTGTACAGAATTCAGACTGGATGACATGTCAGGACTATATAGACTCCATTCTACTTAAATTCTATACGATTTTTCTACCAGGGTAGAATTCTCATCAGAATTCTATAAAATTTCGACTACAATTTTTCAGAATTCTTGAGAATTCTTTAAAGAATTCGGACTTTATAGATTGTATAGATGGATTGTGTAGATAGAATTCTGTATAGAATTTGGACTGTGTAAATTGCAAATGGAATGTATAGAGTTTGGACTAGTACTATTCATGTCAGGATGTATAGAATTCAGACTAGAATTCATGTCAGGATTTTGTAGAATCCGTTCTACTAAAATTCTGTACAATTTAAGTAGAGTGGATTCTACATAATCCTGACATGAATTCTAGTCTGAATTCTATACAATCCTGACACTTATTCTAGTCTTAATTCTACACAATCCTGTCATGAATTCTACAGTTCTAATTTCATACAATCCTGTCATGAATTCTACAGTTCTAATTTTATACAATCCTGTCATGAATTCTACAGTTCTAATTTTATACAATCCTGTCATGAATTCTACAGTCCTAATTTTATACAATCCTGGTATGAATTCTACTCTAAATTCTATACAATCCTGACATGAATTGTAGTCCAAATTCTATAGAATTCTGAGGAGAGTTCTGCGTGAAAGAATTATATAGAATTTAATTAGAATGAATTCTACATAATTCTGACGTGAATTCTAGTCTCAATTCAATACAAACCTCACATTCATAATTCTAATCCGAATTCTATATACAATTCGAACATGAATTCTAGTCCGAATGCTACAGAATTCTGATGAGAATTCTGGACTCGGTGAATTCAGAATTTGGACTAGAATCCTTGTCAATATTCTATACGATTAGGACTAGTATTCATGTTAAGATTCTATCGAATTTCTACTAGAATTCATGTCAGGATTATATAGAATTCAGACTGGATGTCATGTCAGGACTATATAGAATCCATTTCACTTAAATTCCATACAATTTTTCTACCGGGGTAGAATTCTTATCAGAATTCTGTATAGAATTTGCACTGTATAGAATGCATATGGATTGTATAGAATTTGGACTAGTATTATTCATGTCAGGATGTATAGAATGCAGACTAGAATTCATGTCAGGATTTTGTAGAATCCGTTCTACTAAAATTCTATAAAATTTAAGTAGAGTGGATTCTACATAATACTGTCATGAATTCTATAGTCCTAATTCTAAACAATTCTGTCATGAATTCTAGAGTCCCAATTCTATACAATCCTGTCATGAATTCTACAGTCCTAATTCTATACAATCCTGTCATGAATTCTATAGTCCTAATTCTATACAATCCTGTCATGAATTCTAGAGTCCTAATTCTATACAATCCTGACATGAATTCTAGTCCAAATTCTATAGAGTTCTGAGGAGAATTCTGCGTGGAAGAATTATATAGAATTTAAGTACAATGATTTCTACATAATTCTGACGTGAATCCTAGTCTGAATTCTATACAATCCTGACATGAATAATTCTAGTCCAAATGTTATATACAATTCGGACATGAATTCTAGTCCTAATTCTATAGAATTCTGATGAAAATTCTGAACTCGGTAAATTCGGAATTTGGACTATAATCCTGGTCAGGATTGTATAGAATTTGGATAAGAATTCATGTCAGAATTGTATAAGATTTGAACTAAAGTTCATGTCAGGGTTGAATAGATATCAGACTAGAATTCATGTCAGGATTATGTAGAATCCATTCTAATTCTATAGAATTTTTCCATCTTGGTTATAATTATAATTATATAATACATGGTTCACAGTAGTTAAGTGGTTCAATTTTAGGGAAAACGAGGGATTTCTGGTTCAAAAAAGGGGATATAAAAAAGGGTAAGTTGTTTTCTTTTAAAAATATGAAGGAAGCTGCAATTCTCCAGAATCTTAAAAGATCCTCAAAAATCTTAGATTCCTGTCTAGAATCTAATAAAACACTCCTCTTTGTAAACTTTCAGAATCTTTGGAATGCTCTAGAATTTTCTAAAATCCTTTATGATTTTTGGACTTTTCAACAAACTTTTAAAATCTTTTAAAATATTTTTAATTTTTCATAAACTTGAAATTTATTAAATCGTTTGGAATCCCAAAAAATTCTCAACAATCTAGAGTTTTGAGTGTTTTAGAGCTCAAAATCTTCCATTAAGTTGTAAAATCTTTTAGTCACTTCCACACTTTTTTTTTGAAGACTCAAAAAGTCGACAAAATTTTAGGAAGATTCTGAAAAAATTCTAGAAGATTCTTCAAGTTTATTAGAGTCTTTTGGAGACTTGAGAAGGTTTTAAAGAATTCTGCAGAATTCTAGAAATTCTTAGGCAGGTTTTTTTGAAGACTCAAAAAGTTGACAGAATTTTAGGAAGATTCTGAAAACAGTCTAGAAGATTCTTCAATATTATTAAAGTCTTTTGGAGACTTCAGAGGGTTTTAAAGGACTCTGCAGAATTCTAGAAATTCTAATGCAGTTCAGAATAATATGTTTGAAGTTCTGAACGTTTCAATGAACGAAATTTTTATTTCATTTCATTTAAAACTCAAATTTATTCTAAAATATTGGTTTATTAATATAGAAGCAACTAATGTAATGATAAAGAAGCTCATGATACTTCTCATTAATTTGTAGATTTTAGAAGGTCATGGAAGCGTTCAGAAGATTTTAGACGATTTTAGAAGACTTTGGAACATTCTAGTATATTTTGTAGAATATTAAAGAATTTTTAAGAATTCTTCAAAATTTTATTAGGAATTCTTTAAGATTGTATAAGATTATTAGAATACAGAAGATTCTAAAAGATTATGGAAGAATCCAGAATATACTAAATGATTGTAGATTTTAAAACAGTCTAAAATATTCAGGAAAATTTTTACAGATTTCAGATAAGTTTTGAAAATTCTAAAGAATTTGAGAGAATTTCGATAATCTTTTGTAGACTTTGGAGGATTCTAAACCGTTCTCTAGAAAATTCTATAAAGTTACGGAAGTATTCAAAAAATGCTAGAAAGTTACTGAAGTGTTCAAAAAATTCTAGAAAATTCTGGAAATGTCTAGTAGAATTTTGGGATATTATTTTATAAGATCATTATAGGAGAACCCAGAAGATTCTAGAACAGTCTCAAATATTTTGTAGAATTAAGGATTTTAAATCAATTTGAAAGATTCTGGAGGATTTTAAGAGATTTTAGGAGACTTTTGTAGATTTTGAAAATTTGGAAAATATGGGAAATATAAGAAAACATTAAAAGAGTTTTTGAATGTCACAAGTTTCTATTTCTCACAATTCTTAGAAAATTATTCTGAACTTTGAATATAAAAAGGAAAAAAGGCAGGAAAAAGGAATGAAACTTAAAAAAAGTGATTTTAGGAGATTTGGAGAATAATAAAGGAAAGGGGGGAAATAGGGGAAAAAAGGGAATAAGGGACTGACTGCGATCCCTGATAATATTATGATTTTGTAATATTACAATTATAACTATTGAGATATAATTATTATAATTTGTTAAATAAGAAAAATACCCTAACTCTTTGAAGGTTTTCTCTGACTTCCTCTGACTTTCCCTGACTTTTCCTGATTTTCCAGAATTCCCTGACCAAACAAATCATCCTTTTTGACTTCACTGAATAAATAATACGATATAATATAATGCAACATTAATGTAAGATAATATAGGTGAGATATAATCCCATAAAACGTATTTTTTAACACCTATCAACCTTGCAAACAGAAACAAGCTTATGCGAATACCAAACCTTTTAAAAAGACAGTATTTAATTCGAAGAATGCAACCAAACACCGGATTATTTACGAAGTCAGGATTAATTATTCTTAGGATAAGTTTACCTTTAATGCAAAATGCATTCAGGATCGTATTCGAGGAGCTACTTAACGTAGGCGTAAAGTCATGGACACTCATGCGTATTGCGGTAGGTAAATGCACTTACGTATACATGCATATAGTGACTAGTCTGAGAGAAATTGATAAAGTAGGTGACAAGTTGTTAAATTACCGGTACGTGGGTTCTTCGACAGGGGCTACTTGCTTATGGTAAATGCAGTATAATGTTGTTTCGTACCAACATGTCCAGGTTTATTGCTTAAATGCACATTGCACATGTATTATATTCAATTTTAAGCATGTATATATGCACGTGGGAGAATGAATATTATTAGAAGCACAAGCTGCTTACAGGTTGTGAGATGTAGAATGAGAACCACTGGTTGCGTGGATTGTTAGCTGACGTCCTTCCTGTCGATATCGCGATTAGTGCGAGCATAATCGGCGACCATACTTCAGCATGTAACGAGTAACGAGCAAAAGTTGCCGTTCCAGGTGATGCAATCGACGCGTGCCCTTATTCCTATTATAATGAATTGGCAAAACCTGCGATTTTGTTATTTTTAAAGTTCATGCTTCATTCATACAATAATGTATGAATGAAGTTCAATAATTTTATATTTAACTAGATCATTTTGCGCGCTACTTGCGCTAATTATCTCCTCTCTGCATGGTCTTTTAATTTTGACATTTAATATTCATAAATCTTTTCAAAATATATGATTATTATAAATCATAAGATAAGATAAGAATACAAATTTTTTTTTAAAATAAAATAAAATTACAATCTTTAAAATTTGGATATGAGTAAACTATGAAATAATGGCATAACTAAAAAGCGATATTTAACAATTTCGAAATAATTAAACATTTTCAAACAGAAAAACTTTGGATATTTAAGACTCGATTATGTTCCTTAATTCGTAAAATCAAGTTTTTAGAATTGAAGCTACTCAAATTCAAGAATTTAAATTTAAACATGGTTTTTATTATCTCCCCGTACAGTCAAACTTAAAATTAATCAATCCTTATTTTCAATTATGAAATCAACAAAAAAGAGCTTTTTGATTTTTGTTAATTCCAACGAAGTTTAAAAGAGAAACTGAAGTTTTTTACATAAAAAATAGTTTGAGTCATCATTGTTTATTTAAAAGTAGTTATTTAAATATTTGTGTTTTTGCCTTCGTCTTAGACAAAAATCAGAATTTTCATTCAATTTCAATTCTCAACGGCTCATTTTGTTCCTTAAAAGATCGTTTACAGTTCTATTTGGTACGTTTTAATTAAAACTTGTAATTTGACCTACTGTATAATTTGCAAGATCATTAATTGCATCATTTTTAAATATGTAAAATAATTTTAATAAAAACGTACTAAACAAAACTGTAAAGATCTTTTAAGGAACAAAATGAGTTGATAAGAATTGAATCATTTTCAAAATTCGTTAAACATAACTTTGGGTGCATTCTCCTTGATATTATAAATCAACATAAAGATTTGATTCAGAATGTAGAGATTAATTTTCATACCAAAGCAGTAATTTTCTATTACAAAAATATTATAAAAAAGATCTAGTTTCTACCTAAAAATTAGCACCACCTGTAAAATACGAAACAAATCAAAATATCAAATCGTAGATATATCTACGCGAGCCTAAACTAAGGACATATTAGATATGATATAAAATAAGACAGCGGTTTACATACAAAACCCGTATGTAGATGTAAGTTCTGTATATGAAGATGCAAGATCTGTATATTTGCGTTAATAAATAAACATTGTTTAAAGAAAAACAACAAAGATTTTAATAATTTTGAAGTTGACTGTATGGAGAGTACATCTCAAAATTGAAGCTTTTAAAGTCCAACAAATGTATTTTTAAGTCTGGAAGATCTTTAATTTAGTTTCTTTTCAAAGTCGACTTTTCTGAATTTTTCTATATTCTGAATTATTTTCGAAACAGAAATTTTCTTAAGTTATATTATTTACATATTTTTTAAAAATTACAACTTTCAATTAATTTTGTATTAAAATTACGAAACACGCACTTTTCATTTAATTTTGAATCATTTAATTTCCCAATTAGTCTTCTATTGTTTGACATTTGAAAACAAAAACGTATCTATGACTTGAACTTGGTCTAAGTTTCAAATTTAAACAATCCAATCAGCATTGTGAAAAATATCGAAATATTCGAAAAATATCGAAAATTTCTAATATCGAAATTGCGAATTTTTTGGGACACCATTTTTTTTTAGAAGAATTGGATGGTGAGAGAATAAAACATGATAAATCCACTTGAGTGAATTCCTCAATAATAATATAAATAAATATAAATACACAATTGCAACATAATATAAAGAAGTTTTTAGAAAATTTAAAAAATGCTCTGAGAGTAAATCAGAAGGTATCAAAATAATCCAAAAATAGGATCAATTTGAGCTGCAACACCTTTATCCAAAGCAAATGAATATTTTTGAATGTATTTTCAATTATTTTTGATTGTTAAAAAAATTGATCTGCAACGCTTTGTTGTTCTGAATTTACTGTTTAACACGTTTTGTCTATTTGAAATAAATACACTAATTGTCGATTTCAAAGACAAAATTCTTGCTAATTAGCTACTTTTATTACTGTTTAGACGAGTCCACTCAATTTTTGTCAGACGTCTAATTTAGACTTAGTTAATGACATTAATATATATATATATATATATTTATTTATTTATTTAATCAAATAACGGACAAAAAGCCCAATTACAGTAGTACTATACTAGTCTAGATA
>JBAGKK010044787.1:0-10350 GCA_037177015.1 Euceroptres primus
TTCTCAAATGCTTCGATTAAAGACTAGATAAACTAATATATTAACTAAATTATTTACGGTTTTTGATTTTAGATGATCCAGTTCGAAGCAGAAGTGCTCACTGCAAAACATGTTTTTCAAAAAGACATTCCTCGGCATGGACTATGACTTGTTAATAATTAATTATTTTTACATGTAAATTGTACGAATTTTTTTTCTGGCCTACAAGTAGGTGTATAATCCCTTAAACTCTTAAACATTTTTTATAACGTTGAAAAAAGGACTTGTATCGATCCTCAAGTAAAATACCATCAATATCTAAATACTATTTTTTATAAGAACCAGAAATTTTAATTTTCAAAAAAGAACTAATAATAATACTAAAATAATAATAATAACTAAGAAGGTAAAAAATGCCTTTCTGAAATCGCTTCCCTGATAAAATAACAGCTTCTATTTTCCTGAAAGAAACCTAATCAAAATTGTGTGACAAAATGATAGTGAATCTCATTTTTAAAGATTTCGAAAGAGGGATTTTGATAAAGATTGATTTTTGAAGCCTCGTAATTCTTAATCGTCTAAAAAAAAACAATTATTTTTATAATTATAAAAAATAATTTTAGTTTTATAAAGTTTATACAGTTTAGTTTATAAAGTTTATAAAGTTTTAACATTTGAGGCATATTATCACAACTTTCGCTGGATCTGGAAGAACCTGCAATTTGGGCACACGAAATTAAATTTTTAATTAAACCAAATGATCTAAAGTACATTTATTGGCAATTTTTATACTCTTACAAACGTCGCTCAATCTTTGAATTACAAATTCCAAAAATATTCTTGAAAAGCACGAAATTTGAAGAAATAAGAAACCGAAAGAAATTAAATTGGAGATTATTCCGGGACAATGAGTTCTGGAGAATTTTCAATCACGTTTTGCTTGTCGACCGATATACACACACACACACACACACACACACACACACACACACACATGCAGAGAGATACAAGAGGGCACACGTGAATGGCTGGTTCGACTCGCGAGTTCGAGATCTACCACCTGCCTTATTTTCCCACGAGCCTCTGAGCGAGCCTCTCGAATACCGATGAGATAAACAAGGACAGAGATCTCGACTACTCGAAAGGTCCAGAGTGAGAGGAGATTATGAGGCTCTCTGGTGACAAAGACGGAGAGGACTTTGGGCCCCAAAGTGAGAGAAAGACGGACCCAATTCGGCGTGTGTGTCAGAGGGTGTAGTTACTGTAGTTGCACGTGTTTGACTGTACAACTCGTGCACGACTCGTGGTTTGCGTGTGTCTGTGGAAAGAGATGAACGCGAAAGTAAAAAAGAGAAAACGATTTCTTGGCGGCAGCCAGGTAGAACACGTGCTGGCACGAGGTGGGTGAGTCACACACGCGGGAATATTGAAACACGATCGTTCCTCCGCTATTCCCTCCTTTTCTCTGTCACTCCCTTTTAAACAATGCTTCTTTACTGATTCATTTCTACATGATTCATTAATTTCTTCATCGGCCGTTAATTAGGCTGCAAAATAATTATGGACTTGCGGCTTTGATTTCATATTCATTCACTATTTTGCAATTAATTAAGGATTGGCATGTAGTACTCTATGTTTTGGTCACGTGACCAATTATAATCCACCATTTCATTCGTAAAATGAATTTCACTGAAGTTCGCAACGTTTACAAAAACTAAAGAATAACAAAATTAATTTTTTTAAAACACACGAGACTCAAAAAGTTAGACTGGAAAATAGTTGTACTCAACAAGCAGAGTCACTCTAAAAAATTCAATTCCCTCTTGCATGTGGAACCCACCCCAATCTCACTCCATGGAATGAAAAAATTCCAAAAAATACCCTAATATCGGGACTCGAAATTTTATCGTTGATTACAGTTGCACTCAATTGCAAGAGTCACCAAAAAAAATTACAACGACCTGAAGTATTCTTACCCTTAGAAAATTCCTAAAAATACCCTAATATTGGGGCTCGAAATTTTATCGTTGATTACAGTTGCTTTGAAGTAAAAGAGTCACCAAAAAAATTGAAATCGACTTGACGCTTGTGGAACCCACCCTATTTTCACCCCCAGGAATAAAAAAATTCTCAAAAATACCCTTATACCCGCATGCATCAGTTGGATGTAATTTTTTTTTAGGACTTTTCTAATTGAGTGCAACTGTAATCAAGGATAAAATTTTGAGTCCCGATATTAGGGTATTTTTCGGAATTTTTTTATGCCAGGGGGTGAGAATGGGATGGATTCCACATGCGTCAGGTCGATGTAATTTTTTTTGGTGACTCTTCTAGTTGAGTGCAACTGTAATCAACATAAAATTTCGAGTCTCAATATTAGGGTATTTTTTAGAATACTCAGTGGGGGATTATATTGACCCTCGATTGAAATAATCGTTTATAATATTGGATGTTAATTTTGGCGTTAGGGTCAGAATAAATAATTCAATTAATTTTTAATTGAACCAAACGTTTCGGCGCACAGTTTTGGCCCTCATCAGTGGTTTTCGTTTATTCTGGAAAAACAAGATACCAAACAAATATTTGGTATCAGGGATGCAGTGTGCGAATATAGTTAATATTGTTTGGTGAATTTCACAGTTTGAATGTTGTAAGAAATTTATCATTTGGTGTAATAGTCTTAACTAATTTTTTAGAGTATGCAATATGATTCAGAGGAAATAAGAAATAAAAAATTTGGTTGTTCTACTTACAATAATTGGACAAACTTACTTGTTTTAAGCAATTAATAAATTTTTTTGTAATGTAATATTAGAATTTTCAAATTTGGTTTAGTACAGTCTTAAATAATAATACCTTTGGTAATGTTTGCACAAATTACAAAGTGTGTTCTCGTTACAATAGTTGGATAAAGTTATTCGTTTTATGCAACTAATAAAATTTGTAATATAATATAAGGGTCTAGTACAGTCTTAAGTAATAATAACTTTAGTAACTTTGGTACAGTTCGCAGAAAAATTGATTAATTGCTTAAAATAAATAAGTTTGTACAATTACTAAGGACAACAAAATTTTCTATTTTCTATTTTTTTCATTCCATGAGGTGAGATTGGGGTGAGTTGCACATGCAGGAGGGGGTTAAATTTTCTTGGGTGACTCTGCTTGGGGAGTACAACGTACAACTATTTTCCAGTCTAATTTTTTGAGTCTCGTTTATTTTTTAAAAATTAATTTTTTTCTTTCGTTTTTATAAACGTTGCGAACTTCAATGACATTAAAATGAAGGGTGTTTCGGCAAAACAGCGTAACCCCTAAAATTTTTAAAATCGTTTTTCTTTGCTTAAAAATTCTCTAAATTCGAGATACATTGCCCAGCGAAGCGGTTTGTTCCAAAAAATTTGGAAATAGGTTTTTAAATAAATTGTTGTCCCAAAAGTAGCTATCTCACATTTAATAATAACAAGCGTATTTTCTGTACAATGATTATGTAATTTCCTTGTCATGACGTGTGCGTCAGATTGATTTAAATAGTTTAAAGTTTAAATTGAGTAATTAATAAAATGCAGGAATTAATTATCAGCAGTTGATTAATTCATAAATATAGATTAACTGATATTATTAGGGATTATTACTTTTAAAAAATGATTTCTTCATTACCTAGTTGAAAAAAATGGGGAAAAAATTATTGCGAAAGATTGAGTTAAGTTATGACATTTTTTGAACTTTGAATCTTTTTTTCCAGGAGCAGGATCAAGATTAAAAAATAGTATATTGTGCATCAAGAGCGTAAAGGAGGTAAAATATCCTTTAGACCTTGATGGACACGATATTTTTTGTCCGGCTCCCTCTGAAAAGTGAAAATGTGACGTCGAGGTTGGATTCATTAAAAATGTGCTATGTTTATTTCACTAATTTTCGAGTAAAAAAAATTTTTTCCGACCCCCCTAAAAACGCTCCTTTAGGTGCCTGCTTAGCCAGCGTGAAGTTGCCAATTTCAGTCCGATGACGGTCAGTGGGCGTAAAAAAATTTTGATTATCAAAAAACCGCCATTTAAAAAATGGCATCTCTTCCTAAAAGTTTGGGACAATATCTTTTTGCCGAAAAGCTAAAATCCCGAGTGAGAAAAGATACCGACAATTTTTTTAACTCCAAAATTAGTAAAATAAACATAGCACATTTTTAACGAATCCAATCTCGACGTCGCATTTTCAGAGGGAGCCGGACAAAAAATATCGTGTCCATCAAGGTCTAAATGCTATTTTACCTCCTTTACGCCCTTGATGCACAATATACTATTTGTTTAAATACAGTTATTTTAAATTTTTATTGACATTTATTTATTGCTTGGCAGATATACCTTTATTATAACCTAAGCTTTGAAAAAAATTGTTCATTAATGATAATGATAATTTATATTTTTATTCGCATTAATTTAAAATTTCCTGTATTTGAATTTTTCGAGAATTTGAATTGTCGGGAATTATTTTTTCGGTATTTTTTCTCCATCGGGATTTTGGCTTTTCAGCAAAAAGATGTTGTCCCAAACTTTTAAGAAGAGGTGCCATTTTCTAAATGGCGGTTTTTTGATAATCAAAAAATTTTTTACGCCCACTGACCGTCATGGGACTGAAATTGGCAACTTCACGCTGGCTAAGCAAGCACCTAAAGGAGCGTTTTCAGGGGGGTCGGACAAAAAAATATTTTCGCTGTTTAATTCAGCTTCGAGGTATCTCGGGAGTGGATTTTTGTTTCGTTATTAAATTCAAAAATAGAATTTTGAGATCGTTTTTTATCCCTCCTGAAAAATTTGATTTCGTTGAGTTAGTCTGTTTTGTTAAAACACCCTTCAAATAATAAAATACGAATGAATTCATTTGGGATGAAATAAATTACTTATTCTTTTTTCTATTTGAGAATTGCAGCCTCTCCTGGCAATCAATTCATTCAAAATTAATTTTACAGACTTGACAACGATTTTTTCCCCATTTTTGTAGTTTGAAAAATTTATTCGAATCATTATTTTACGAATAAAATGGTGTAATATAATTGGTCACGTGACCAACATGGCGGAGGTACAAACCCTCATGCTTTATTATTATAATTAGGATCTTCCAACAATTACATAAAAAATGATAGATGGTCAAATTTAACAAGTTTTTTTCCCTAAACATTTTACTCAATTAATTGACAATCCCAATTTTTTATCAGTAACCGATTTACTATTTCCCTTCTTCGTTCATGATTCTCTTTTCCAAATTCTTCATGTCAATTAAAGGATATTAGTGGATGTATTAGGGATTTTTCGGAACCTAATTAGGTTACAGATTTTTTGGATTGTCGACTGACTCGTTTCCTATGGAGAATTACAGTCTTTCCTGGTTCTGAGTTAATTTCGAAGGGATGGTAGCTAATATCCGGGTGTTTAGAGTTATGTGAACTAAATTACTAAAAGACCGAAGAAGAGGGATCCCCCACGTTGACGAATGTCAGAATAAATATCCGTTCTCTTGACTTGAGGATCAGGACTGTCGTTCCAGATTAGGGTCTTTTCATTTCAATCAAGAGTACTTCAACATTTCCCTTGAAATTTAAAAAATTATTATTTCCACAAAAGCATCTTGCGATTCAAGAAAAATTTGTTTTACATTAAGAAAAGTACTGCCTATTAAAATAATTTTTATCAAATTATCAAATGAGTTAAGCTAGGGTCAAGAAATTACGAGGAATTATAGTCCCAGAAGATACAATTCATTAAGTTTTGAACCGGATCAGGTCTTTCAAATAATAACAATTTCACCTGGCTGCGTGTGGCTAATTCGAAATTGTTTAAGAAGAACTTAACTCGCTCTTAATTTCGGTTATAAACATTTCTCTCCCTGGAATGGTCTTCCTGTTTAACATGCGATTTTGTTGAAGCCAAAAGCGAAACACTGAGGTGCATATAGTATACAAAGAGAAAAAAAGAATCCAACAGTATTTTACTGCGGAAGAAAATGTTTTTAAGGAGTCCATGACACGCAAACTAAACTATAACTTATGCTCAGCCTGTCATTAACAAATTCATGATTTTTAAACGTGATACGATGAAATTTCAGCGTTTTCAGTTTGCTTCTTCAAGACCTTGATCTTTATTATGCGATTACACATAATCTGAAATTAAATTAAATTACAGAAGAATTTTACTACAGAATTCTAATAAAATAAGACAATAAGAATAAAATGTCAACAAAGTTTTTGAATGAGGTTGATAATACAATTTTACTATACGAAATATCCGAATGAATCAAAGCGGAAACCGAGGCGGAAACGTTGAATTAAATCCGACTCCGAAAATCGTTGATCTTTAACCTTTCGCAGGGGAAGTGTCGTTGCATCGAGAGGCATCTTTATCCGAGACAATTTAGTCCTCTAATCTGTCCAGCAGGAAGTAATTGTTTTTGTATGTAGTACATTTAATTTAGTTAGTAAATTGGTTCTGTGAAAGAGTTAAGCTCTCTCCGTTTACTATTAGTTTGTCTCCTGAAGAGCTTTTCTATTGGTCTCATTGTGAAAATTATAATTGATAGGGTTCAATATCTTCAGAGCACTTTAATCGTTAAATTGAATTAATGATTTCCAAATTGAAAATTGTTTCAACTATTTATGATCCATCAAATAATTATTTGTCAACTTCATTTTAGAATTTATTGACACACTCTTTGTGGATTATTAATTTTACGAGTTTTATGAATTTTATGAACTGGTTTTGGAGCGATTAAATAATTCAATAGGGAGTAATAAAGGTCCATTTGAGATCTGGGTAAGACTGATTTTCAAACAGTGTCGGTTTATAAGTCGTCAATGACACAATCACGCAGCTGTTATGCGAAGATTTATGAGGCTTGTCTCGTGGGTGATGTGTCCATACACGTATGATATTCAGAGCACTTCCTGAAACGTGACAAGGGAGTCTTTGATTCGTAGATTCCCTTCTAGGATGAAGACCCCTTTTCTCTTTCCCGTTTATGTCAATCGGAAGTAGCTTCTTGAAAGGGAATTAAACAATTACAATCCTCCATCCTAAAGTGTCTTATTTCCTTAGATCTGAATCATTTTAAAGGGTGGCAAAAACAATATATAACCGCGTGTGTAAAGATTCTTTATTAAGAGGATTCATTCTTTGATTTAGCTTTTTACTCAAAAGTAATTATTAATTAGGTATAACTAATAATATATGTTACATGTAATATATTACAGTAATTAATTTTCAATTATGCGTTTATCCACTAACAATTAACCTAAGGAGAGTAATCGAAATAATTTCAGTTTCTGTTAAAAGGTTTTTATGGAGAATAAATGTGCTTGAAGTTCTGAATGTTCAAATGAACGAACTTTATATTTGATTTCATTTTAGACTCAAAGGCCATAGCCGAATAAGCATGATTGGTCTGCCCTAGTAGATATTTGGTTCATATTTGGGTGGTAAGTTTCTATCATTATAAGACTAATTTACTCCAAATGCAATTGGAGTATTCAACAAAATTTTTTTACAAAAGTTATAAAAACATGTCGAAAATTAAAAAATTAAATTTTCTCGAAAATGGCTGAATCAATTTTGATGGTTCAACTATATATTGTACAAGATATCACAGCGGTTCTAAAAAAAATGAAGAGTCAATTCTGGCAATTAGAAAGGAATAAAAAAATTTTTTGGAATTTTGAAAAAAAATTTTCTATGAAAGCTTTTTGGTACGGCCGCAATTCTTTTCCTCTAATACATTCAGTAACAACCTATAATGCCCTCAATAACAACATATATTTTTGCGAGCATGAACCCGATGGTACTTCACAGTTAAAAAAATATATATTTTTTTTGTTGGCCTCTACAAAGTATGCGATTCCATTGAAACGAGAAGTCTTTTTAATTTTAACTCATAACTCTCTTAAATGAGCATCATTCGAAACCATAGACACGTTTTTGCATAGATTTTACTTTCATCTTGTATTTTCGATCTTTTTTGTGTGCTATTACGTACGCCACAGTGTGGCCAAACGCACTTTTTGTGAGCAAAAGTCTGTCTACAAGCCAATTTTCAATGGATTTTGATGTTTTTTTTTTTAAATGACCGTAAGGCTGCCAGGTATAACGAGTTGGTGCATAAAATTCACTTTGGCTACACAAAATTTTTTTATTTAATAACAAAATAAACTATATTTTTTTCCTAACGTTTCAGAAGTACCTTTTTTTCAAGATCTTCAAATTGACTAAAAAAAGAGCTTAAGTCAGTGTAATAATTATCTAGCAACAATTTCCAGTAGGTTAGAGTAAGAACAAAATTGTTTATAATATTTTAAACAAATTAATGAACCAAAGCCCTTTTCTCGAGATTCGCAATGATTAGTTGTTTGAAATTCATAGTTTTTATATAAAATATGAGAGAAATTAATGCCTAATTGCGATTAGTTAAGAATAGCTGCTTTTTTGCAATTATGTAAAGAATCTTTGTAACCAAATACACAGTATTCGATTGTGATGAATAGGCTCATGAATAGAACAATGATTAGGCTCAATTTTTTTTGCAGAATCAACCAAAAATATCTTGCCAAAGACTCCTTGCTGTCATTTTTTTCAAACTAACAACATCTGTTAATTATTTAAATAATATTTACACACAAATTCACATTTTCAACATTATTCCATGAATAGGTCCAATGTTTTTGCGGAACCAACTAAAAATGTATTGCCAGTGACTCCTAGCTGTAATTTTGTTTAAGTTGATAAAAAATATTAATTATTTAAACAATTTTTATAAATAAATGCACATTTTTACCATTTTTCCAAGAATAGGCTCCATTTTCTTAGTGAACTCAACTAAAAATGTATTGACAATGACTCTTTGCTATGATACTTGTCAGTGGACAAGAAAATTATTATTTAAATTATTATTATTGTTTAAATTTAAATTATTTAAACAATTTTTATAAAAGAATGTACATTTTGGCCACTTTTGCATGAATAGGCCTATTTTTGTTCGTGGAATAAACTAGAAATGTCTTACCAATGACTCCTTCTTGTCATATTTGTCCAATTAACAAAAAATGTGGATTATTTAAACAATATTTTAAACATATTCACAGTTTGACCATTCTTCCATAATAAATATTAACTTTTTTTGCGGAATTAACTAAAAAACTAGGGTCATTATATATGCGTTTATGAAAGGTGTGATGGGTTCTTGGTTATTTGGTTATTGGGTTATCAAATTATCTATTTATTGGGTATCGTATCTCAACACTTTTTCTTAATTAGAAAAATATGACAAGAAGGAATAATTGGCAAGACATTTCCTGTTGATTCCGTAAAAAAATAATATTTATTATGGAAACATGGTCAAACTCTGAATTTCATTATGAATATTGTTTAAATAATCAACGGTTTTTATTAATTGGACCAATATGACAAGAAGGAGTCATTGGTAAGACATTTCTAGTTTATTCCACGGAAAAAAATAAGTCCATTCATACAAAAGTGGCCAAAATGTACATTTGTTTACAAAAATTGTGTAAATAATTAACTGTTCTTGTCCATTAAAATTAGAAGTCACTGACAATACATTTTTAGTTGGTTCCGCAAAAAACATTGGGCCTATTCGTGGAATATTGTTGAAAATGTGAATTTGCTTATAAATATTATTTAAATAATTAACAGTTGTTAATTTGAGAAAAAATGACAGCCAGGAGTTTTTAGCAAGACATGTTTGGTTGATTGTGCAAAAAAAATTGAGCCTATTCATTGTGACAGAGGAAAACTGTGTATTTGTATTTGTTTCTCTCGTATTTTATATAAAAACTATGAATTTCAAACAACTAATCATTGCGAATCACAAGAAAATGGCTTTTGTTAATTTATTTGTTTAAAATATTATAAACAATTTTTTTTCTTACTCTAACGTACTAAAAATTGTTGCTGGATAGTTATTACTCTGACTTGAGCTCTTTTTTTAGTCAATTTGAAGATCTTAAAAAAAAGAGATTAAAAAAATCTGAAAACTAATCATTGCGAATAACGAGAAAATGGCTCTTGTTCAAGGTACATCCGAAAACTAATCATTTCGAATCACGAGAAAATGGCTTTTGTTAATTAATTTGTTTATAATATTATAAACAATTTTTTTCTTACTCTAACGTACTAGAAATTGTTGCTAGATAGTTATTACTCTGACTTAAGCTTTTTTTAAAATCAATTTGAAGATCTTAAAAAAAAGGTACATCTGAAAACTAATCATTGCGAATCACGAGAAAATGGCTTTTGTTAATTAACCCTCTGGTCTACACCATTTTTCGTCGCCACGTTGAAGTACACCCGGGTCACCAGTGACCCAGAAAGTTTT
>JBAGKK010044797.1:0-10350 GCA_037177015.1 Euceroptres primus
TTATGGTACATTGGCTATGCTCGATACAAAAATAATGTTCGTTATCCTTCAACATCGCTTCACAATGTGATCATGGATGCTGCTTACAGACGAGAACAACAAAACCCAAACCTAACTGACCGTTTTTAAACTTCAAAGTGTTAAATTAGATTTTCCTGAAAGCTATTTGAGTATGCAAAGTAACAATATTTGGTGCTTTATTAGTGGTTATCTAGCCATTTCTAGATGTTTTAAAATAATATTATTGAACAGCAGTTTCAAAACTACAAAATGTCAGTCGAAAGCCTAACAGGCCTAATCGGCAACTGTTGCGCAAAACAGTTACCACTTCTCTTTCTTAATACTATGTAAAATGGAACTTCAGTGCTATTCCGACAACTACCGTTATATTTTCCGACCGTGAGACCCCGATATTATTGGTTAGTGGGTCCAAAGCTACAAAATGTCCGTCGGACAGCCTAGTGTGGATGACTTGTGAGCTTTATGCCCAACCGTTATCACTTCTTATCTTATTTATTTTAAAACCATGCAAATACAAACTGTGGTGCTGCACTAATTGCTATTGTTTCATTCTCGGACCTTCGGACCTCGATATTCTTCATCAGCAGGTTCGAAACTACAAAATGTCAGTCGGGCAGCCCAGTAGGCATGATCGGTTGACTGTTGTGCCAATCAGTTATCACTTATTTTCTTGATACTATGTAAAATGGAATTTTGGTGCTGTTTTGACTACTACCGTTATATTTTCTGACCTTGAGACCCCGAAACTATTGATTGGTAGTTCCAAAACTACAAAATATCAGTTGCGCAGCCTAGTAGGATGACTTGTGAGCTTTGCGCCAAACAGTTACTATTTCTTATTTTATCTTTTTTAATTCGATGCAAAAACAAACTTTGGTGCTGCACTAATGGCTATAGTTTTTATTCTCGGACCTTCGGACCTCGATATTCTTTACCAGTAGGTTCAAAACTACAAAATGTCAGTCGGACAGCCTAGTGGGCATAATCGGTGAATGTTGCGCTAAACAGGTACCACTTCTCTTTCTTAATACCATGTAAAATGGAACTTTAGTGCTGTTTTGACTACTACCGTTATATTTTCTGACCTTAAAACCCCGATATTATTGGTTAGTAGGTACAAAACTACAAAATGTCAGTCGGACAGCCTAGTGTGGATAACTTGTGGGCTTTACGCCAAACAGTTACCCCTTCTCATTATATCTATTTTAAAATTATACAAAAACGAAGTTTGGTGCTGCACTGAGGGCTATCGTTTTATTTTCCGACCTTCGGACCTCGATATTATTCATCAGAAGGTCCAAAACTACAAAGTTTTAGTCGGACAGTCTCGTGGGCATGATCTGTGACAGTTGCGCCAAACAGTTACCATTTATCATTTTAACTTTTGTTATATCATACAAAAACAAAGTTGGTGCACTAACGGCTATCGTTTCATTTTCAGACCTTCGGACCTTGATATTATTCATCAGCAGGCCCGAAACTACAAAGCACCAGTTGGACAGCCTCGTGGGCATGATCTGTGACTGTGGCGCCAAACAGTTACCACTTCTCATTCTATCTTTTTTAATACCATACAAAAAGGAACTTTGTTGTTGCACTGACGGCTATCGTTTTATTTTCCGACCTTCGGACCTCGACATTATACATCAGCAGGTCCGAAGCTACAAAGTGTCTGTCGAACAGCCTAGTGGGCATGATCTGTGACTGTTGCGCCAAACAGTTACCACTTCTTATTTATCTTTTTTAATATCATACAAAAACGAAGTTTGGTGCTGCACTGACGGCTATTGTTTCATTTTTCAACCATCGGACCCTGATATTATTCATCAGCAGGTTCGAAACTACAAAGTGTCATTCGGGCAGCCTCGTGGGCATGATCTGTGACTGTTGTGCTAAACAGTTACCACTTCTCATTTTATCTTTTTTAATACCTCGCAAAAACAAACTTTGTTGCTGCACTGAGGGCTATCGTTTCATTTTCCGACCTTCGGACCTCGACATTATTCATCAGCAGGTCCGAAACTATAAAATGTCAGTCGGACAGCCTAGTGGAATGTTCCTATGAGCGATGCGCCAAACACTTGTTGAGTGTCGGTGGCACCTCCCTTTGCTGCATGAAAATCCACATTTGAGCCGTTTTTTCCGAAAAACTGTCTATTTTTTCACTCTTTAACATGAATTTTCGTGATCAGGAGACCAAAAACTTTAAAATATCTCAGTTTGGAAAGATTTCACTGGGACCTTTCTTAAATGTATTTTTTGCGGGGTCCTTTGATAAATTTTTTAATATGTCTTTTTACATGATCAAAATAATTACAATAAATTAAATGTTTTTATATTTCCGTAGTTATTGCTCCATATAAAAATTTTTGAATATAATCTTACTCGAAAAATGTTAAATTTAAGTAAAATTTGTAAAAATTGGTTCTATTTGTAAAATTCAATACTTTAAAAAAGACAATACTTCATTTTAGTTTCTAACTTACTGAAGACAAACAATTTGTTTTCGGAAAATTATTTAATTCTTGTTTTTATTATTTTGAAATATGCAGGGAAGAGAAATTGCAGTTTAGTGAATTTGTGGTATGTGACTCATACTTTTCAAGGTTCTTTTATAAAAATTCGTATTCAGTAAGTCCAGTAAAAGTATAAATCAAGAGCTATATCACCTATCTGAGAATTTGAACGCCCAGTTTTGAAATATGAGGTATCACAAATTACCTTGAAAGTTAAGTAGTGAAGTATTGAAGAAGATTGGATGGTTCCATTTTCAAAGTATCCCAACAATTTATTTGCGTTTCTGTAATTTCAAAAGACAGTGAGGACTATGCAAATTTCAGTAATAATCAGAACGCTCTCGTGTAAACTACTGTCATGCAAAATCGCTCAGTTTTCAAAAAAATTCAGTTCTGTGTACGATCTTTACATACTTATTTTTGAGTGTTTAAAAGTTCAGTATGGCAAAATTACTGTTACTGCGTGAAATCGAAAAGAAATTTTAAGTTATAGATACGGGTGGAAGAGGTAACTACCTGTTTTCTTCATTAGCAGGTGGACTTCTGAGAGAAGATCATTATAATGTTCGTAAGGAAATCGTGGTACTTATAACTTCTATTGCAAATTGGCCACTGTATAGTTTTTATGACAAAATCGATTTTAAGATTAATAGCTCATTAGAATATTACTCGAAAATGATACGCTTGGGAGAAAGTGGTTCATATATTGAATGTCGCGCAGCTTCAAAGTTAACGTTAACCTTGTTAGATTGTTTAATAAGGAACACTACTATGTACAATATTTTTTAAACAGTGAAGAATCGCGTACGGTTTGACTTTTATTCACAGGCGAAGAAAATTTTGAAGGACATTTTCAGTATCTTGAGCTTGAGGATGATTTACAAGGAAAATCAGATCTAGTCGCAAAAAGAATAAATTCTGTAAATCACATACAAATTGAAGAAAATAATTCAACTCGCACTAAGAATAATACTGAATCACGTAGACAACGAACTGCTGCGATTATTTTTGAAAAACGAAAGTGGACACTGAAATTCCTGAAAATTTGAACAGTGCTGAAAGTACAATAAATAATGACAGTTTAATAGGAAAATTTCTTGAATCGCGGAATACTGAAAAAGGAAAAAGACGTGCTTTGTGTTCAGAAGAAAAAGTAATGGTATTGAAAGTTAGGACATTCTTGGAAAATAAAAAGATTACTTGTAGACAAATGGGACAAAAAAGTTTTGAAAACGTCGTGAAGAAAACATTACAATGTTTCGGAATCTCAGAGAGAACCGTTAAACGTATTTCACAAGAAGTTGCGAACGGGGAATTAAAAACTCTACACGAAAAATAAGGAAGGCCACCCATATATGTTGATGAATTTTTTCTGGGAAGAAAAGTCTTCGATTTTTATATTGAAAAAACGTTTCCCACTGTTCGAAACCTTTTAATAAAAGTAAGATTGGACGTGCCTGACTTTCCTCAAATATGCAAAACAACTTTATGGGAGATATTGAGATGAATAAATTTTAAGTATCCGAAATTGCAGAAAAAACCAGTGTTAATGGAAGGTAAAATAGTGACAGAAGAACGAAGAGATTTTCTGCAATTAATTGAGGCTTAAATGACACAAGGATGTTTTATATATTTCCTCGATGAAACGTGGTGCGATGTAAATCACCCTCTCCGTGCAGGCTGGGTTGATTACCATATGATGCTTGGCCCGAGGTTTAGAAATCCAACTACTGCTTGGTGAAAGAACAAATTATTGAATGGTTAATTTTCCGGAGAGTAGATATTCCACCAGATTCAACTTTAATGAAAAAACCAAAATATATCTTTGAAGTTGGCACGAGAATATCATTATCCTAAAGTTAATTTACTAAACACTAACTCAAGAGTTGAGGAACGGTGAAGTAAAGTTATTGCGGTTCCCATTAGCTCATTGTGAGTTAAGGGTGAACGTTAAACCACTTTGAAAATGGTCGACTGGTTGTTAAACCGTGGAAAGAAAATTCACCGTCTCATTCATATTGACCACTCTGATGTCACTTCCAAAGTATTACTAAAGTTTTACGATCTCTCGCGGTGACTTTCCGTACCACAACACGGAATCGGCGCAGTTAGTCAGTTACCATTGAATCCTGCAACACAGGTATATATTTATCGACTGTTGCGGGAAAGATCGTAATACTTTGGTAATACTTTGGAAGTGACATCAGAATTGTCAATATGAGTGAGACAGTAAATCTTATTTCCACGGTTTGACAAATTCACGCCGTTTTCCAAACTAATTGCAAAATTTTTTTTCTCGTAATAAAGAACAGAGGCGTAGAGAGAAAGCTAGAGAACCCGATTTCTCCGCAAGTGTCTGTGTTGTGCGGGAAAAATAGTTTTCACTGTGGATTTTAAATCTACTCTCTCTTTCTAAATTTACTGTCTGCTTTAAATGAATTCTGGAATTTAGAAATAAATGTCTTCTCCGTCGAAATCGATGTCCTATTACAAAAAGTGGACATCTCACATAATTCTACCGGCTCAGAGATCTCGACAGATCCCATCTATTTGGTAAGTCACTCATAAGTTGTCAATATGAGTGAGTCGGTGAATTTTCTTTCTAAATTTGACGTCTGCTTTTAATGACTTCTGTAATTTACAAATAAATGTTTTCTCTGTCGAAATCGGTATCCTATTACAAAAAATGGACATCTTATATTTTTTTACCGACTCAGGAATCTCAACAGATCCCATATATTTGGTAAGTCTCGTCTATCAATTTGCTAATTCCAAAATTGCAAAAATTGTCAGTTTCAGATTTTAATCCTATATTCCTGGTCACTGTTTTACGACAGCCGTAGTCCCGAACAAGTCCAAGGCGGGGACCTTTTCCACGAACTCTGCAATAAAACAGTGGGTCACGTAAAGAGGATTAAAATTTATAAAAAAAATTTTTTGCAGTTTTGTAATTAGACAATTGATGTTTGAAAATTCAGATCCTATAGATTTTCACGATTACAAGCAGCTAAAATTTGTTTTAAAAAGTTCAAGATTAGAATAAGTATCAAGTATCTCGTAAACGGTAAGAGATAGCTAAAAACGTTTATCATTTTTAGAATTTCTATCAAAAGAATGTACTGTATAAATAATAAGGAAGAAATATAAAGAGGTGAAGACGTAAAAGTTAAGTATAATGTTTATGACGCTCCGATCCTTCATCGAATCAAAAGATCTGACTGTTATATATCACCCTGATAAAGCTGTTCTGTATGAAACCCTTTTGTGTCTAGCAATCATCTAGCAATCGTCTAGTAAGGGGTCAATTCTAGATGATGTGTTCCTAGACGATATCGTCTAGGAATCGTCCAGATTTCCGGTAGGGTCTGTACACTGTATTGTTCATTCTGCCAGATAGTTTGCTTTTTGAGTTTTCTTTCCTCCTTTCTCTTTGAAATAATAATTTAGAGGGCGATTTTATGCTTTGCTTGCTGTATTCGCCATCAGGAACCTTCCTACTTCCGAGAATTTGAATTTTAGTTAGAAATGAGAATCCCTATTAATAATGGAATGTTTTGCCAATAAGGGATTAGTTGGCCTTCCGGGTTTGATTGAGAGCTGCCATCAGACGGTTAAATTTCTTGCCTTCAATAGAACCTTATCTAAACAAGGGCCAATTCAACCTGATTTAAAATTTTTTTATTCAATTACTAAATTTGTTAGGCTAATTATTTGAGTCATTTATGTAAATTTTTTAATGTCTATCCTAACCTCTTAATTATGGGCCTTTGTTATACAAATAATCTGCCGTTAATCTTTTTTTTTAGATTGAAGCTTGAGGTCTTTTGAACGGTTTTCGATGGATCGCTCTGATGTGCGTAAGGACTTGAAAGAGGAGAAGGGCCAATCCAAAGGGGTTTCTCTAATCCTCACATGCAACATAAAGGGGAAACGAGACCTGGTGCAGGTCCGAACGAACCAGTCCCATGTGTTGCAGATCTGGGATTCTCTGTTCTGATGTCTGACATGAAGAAGCGCCAGAAGGGTTCTCCCTCTTCTCGGGTTTCTTCTTGTACGACACACGCAAATCCTTTCAAGAAAAACAGGTTGGTTGCTGTCGAGCGGGGTGAACCATCCCTGGGGAATTATCTAACTGAGAGCTCCAATACTATCTCTTCCAATATCGACGACGTTGTTGATTCTGGGGCGCGGACTAGGTCGAACTCCCAGGTATGTCAAGTTAACAATAGGCAATACCTGAAAGAGATTCTGTGGGTTAGAGGGACAAGGGATTTGGAGGTTCGGTTCCATTCCTCCTCCCCTACACCGTATATGGTGTTTGTAGAAAGCTCGGTGGAGAGGAGGCATCTTGGCAACTACGACCTCCTGGCCTTTGCGGATATGATTGAATCGATCATTCAAGGTGATAGAACCTTATCTGTGAGTGCGAAAAATCAAGTAAAGATTTTCTGCGAGGATTGGAGGGATGTGAATGCCTTAGTTGAAGCAGACGTGTTGAGGTTGGATAGATTCAGAGCGTATACTCCCCCCTTCCTTTTAAGGAAAAAAGGGTTCACCAATATGGGAATAGACATTAAGAACAATGTTCAGAATATACTTAGCAGACTCGATTCGGTTTCCAGATCCCTCGTATCGGCGCTAGAAGGCGGACTAATGCTGATGGCTCTCTCTCCGAGATTATTGAATTTTCTTTCGATGCACCTACGGTACCTAAATCGATTAAACTAACGGAATTTGTTTTTCATCTCACCCCAGTGATCCCTCCCCCCAGAAGATGCTATACTCGCCAGCGCTTTCGTCACGTTGCAGACCAGTGCAGGAGCACCAGGTCAAATTGCGAATTCTGCGGGAACATCACAAGACAGATTCCTGACAAAACAGAATCAGGAGGGCAATGTGCTCCAATTGTTTTGGAGAACATCCAGCTTCCTCAAAGCTTTGTCCTGTTTATAGATATGAATTCAAAGTCATGAAATATCGGTTCCTTAATAACTGTGAATTTTTCGAGACTGATGCCTGTTTAAATGATCTTGGCATTCTTAGGCCGCAACGTCTCTTCCGAAACATGGATCCTGATTTTGGAGGATCTTCGCCCCCCGTCGCTCTCCGAGACAGGATAAATCTTCCCCTTTAACACAGACACGTGGTTCTCCTAGACGCAGTACCCGACAGTTGAATTTGAGCCTTCTCCTGGAGTACTCTCCGATGCGGCCTCAGCTCTCTTGAGTTTAAGTGCCAGGAACAACCCTAACGAAAATCTAGATTATTTCTAGATACTTTCTAGACTCAACTCCTCTAGCGAACGTCTAGGACAATTTTATGGGGGTCGCCTTGTCTAAGGTTCGTATAAAGTTCATGTAGCGAACGTCTAGGACAATTTTATGGCGGTCGCCTTGTCTAGCGTTCATCTAGAGTTTATCTAGCGAGCGTCTAGTAAGTTTCACCTGCAGCCATGTATCGCACTAGAGAACAACAGATTTATTGCTCTCTATTGTATACTAATGTGCGACCTGATGCCCGTTTTATTTTCAACAATAAAGAAGCTCTGTTTAAACTTGAGATCCCTTCCAACTTTTCTTTTTAATTTTTATTTGAGTTTCGTTGGTTGTTAGATACTTAACATTAATATTATTTATTTTTTAAATCTTTTTAAATTTATTTAAATAATTGATTTAAACGTATTAATTCTAAATATTAATTTATTATTTATTTTATAAATTAATATAATTAATAATTTAAACTTTGTTTATAATTTAAATATTTACTTACTTTTATTTATTATTAATTATATTTCTGAACCATAACACCACAATTAAAATATTGCCATTTTTAACTTTTTAAGAAAAATTTTAGATATCTGTAATCTTAACAATACGTAGATTATGATCTAATGTTCTATCATTGTGCTATCAATGTGCTAATTCCAAAACTTCAAAAATTTTTAGTTTTAGATTTTAATCCTCTATTCCTGGTCACTTTTTTTCGATAGTCGTAGTCCTGACCAAATTCCAGGCAAGGACTTTTTCCACGAACTCTGCAATAAAACAGTGGGCCAGGTAAAGAGGACTAAAATTTATAAAAAAAATTTTGTGTAGTTTTGTAATTAGACAACTGATGTTTGAAAATTCAGATCTTACGAATTTTCACGATTACAAGCATCTAAAATGTGTTTTAAAAGGTTCAAAATTAGAATAAGTATCAAGTATCTCATAATTGGTAAGAGATAGCTAAAAACAGTTATCATTTTTAGAATTTCCATTAAATAATATAAAGAATTTGCGAATTTTGAAGGGGGATTAGTGGCGACCCTTAGGCCCCTTAGGGTGAATAAATAATATAAATAATTTGCGAATTGTAAAAGGGGATCCTTCATCGAAACGAAAGGTCTGACTGTCATAAAACACCCTTATAAAGCTGTTCTGTATGAGACCCTTTTGAGTCTAGCAATCGTCTAGAAATCGTCTAGCAAGGGGTCAATTCTAGATGATGTGTTCCTAGACGATATCGTCTAGAAATCGTCTCGATTGCCGGTAGGGAATGATCTCATCGAGTCTCTCAATGGTCTCTTTTCTGGCCTGGATCTTCCACAGCTGAATGCAGAAGGAGACCCAGGTGAAGGGGATACAGATTTTTCTGATTCCCTCGAGCTTTTTAGAGGACCCATCTCGCCTATTTCTGTAGCCAAGTAACAGGGGCACTGCGTATCAGAAGGCCCATCTCGTTAACTTCTGCTGATTTTTATTCACTTTAAACTCCTTTATATTATTTTTTGGTGTAGTTAGAATTTATTTTGTAATTGCTTGTACCCTGTTCTAATGTATTCGGCTGTAGTTTTGAAGCGATTTAATCTCTTGTTTTCTTAGTATTGAAACTTCAGTGAGATTTCTGCCACTTAATTATAAATAAGGATCCGGACAAAATTAGATTCGGTATATGGAACGCTCGAAGTGTAGTAAATAAGAAGGAACAGCTTGAAGCTATGCTATTTAAACATGAACTCGATATTTTATATGTATCAGAAACCTGGCTTTCAAAAGAAATCCCAGTTTGGGAAATAAGGGAGTACTTCACGTACAGATGTGACCGGAGGTTTGGTAGGAAGGGGGGGGGTCTATGATTTTGGTCAGAAAGGAATTCATAGTCGACAGACCCATGGTTTGATGAATTTGAGGCTACTGGCATTACCATCTCTACTGCCAAAGGCTGGTTTGCTGGGTCATGGGCCTTTTCTGGATCATGAATCTCTCTTCCAACTGCTAAACCAGGCCGCGAACACACAGTTCACCTTACTATGTGGTGACTTTAATGTGCATTCTCCAGCATGAGGCTTTGACTTCTCCAACAGGAGGGGGAACGTCTTATCATCCATCTCGTCTGATTTCAACCTCGCTGTCTGAACGACTTGTCACCTACATATTTATCACCTAACGGGATGTTGGGCAGCAACTTGGATTTGGGCTTTATCTCTGCTTCTCTTGTGCCTCTTGTTAGTACGGAAGTGGTCCAAAACCTCTTTGATAAACATATAATCGCATGCTGAAACGCTTTGAAAAATCGCTCCCCGCTGGGGATTCGAAACCTACCTAAAACTATCTAAACCTAAACCTAACGAACGCAAAAACCCACAGAGCTATCGAACCGCTTGGATGCTGTCGATGGTCAGCCCGAACTAACTGAGGAATATATTAAAATTGAAATTTGGAAAATTATTGTTTGCAAGGGAATTTTTTTATATAAAAGTTTTATGTTATTATTTCAAACCTAATAATAACCATTCACAGGTATAATAGAATGTCATCACGAAAACATTCAA
>JBAGKK010044808.1:0-10350 GCA_037177015.1 Euceroptres primus
AAGTCCTGAGCGCTTTGAGAAAATTAAACATGATTTAATTTTTAAGAATCAATAAAATGAGTCGCAAGCATAATCGCAAACCCTAAGGGCGCTCAAACTTATTTTAATAAGAGAGAAATTTAAGTTTCATTCTGAAATTGCGGAAAATAATACAGAATATATTGAAGCATCAATTTCAGGTAAAAGTAAATCATGAGGAATAAACGTGACTCTGCGCAAAGAACGACGAATATTCCGCGAGCCCGAAAGCGCGCTGAAACTAGCGAGCGCGGTGAGCTTCGCGAGCTATAAGGACATCACGCGCAGCGCGAGGTAAAACGATAACGGAGCGCGAAGCGCGACGTTCAATTATATGGGAGCGCGTAGCGCGTCGATCAATAATATCGGAGCGCGTAGCGTGACGGTTAATAATATCGGAGCGCGAAGCGCGCGATGAGAATGTGCCCGCGCCCCCGAAGGGGGCCAAGCAGATTTTTGATTTTACTTTCTTAAAGTAAAATCACTTTACTTTACCCTAAATAACTCCCAGAAAAATGTGATTTCAAGGTTATTGTTTTGAGTAATTTTATGTCATATAGACACCAACTCATAGCAATTATTTGGGCCTGATACGGGCAAATTTCGTTCGTGCTCGTTCTGCTGTCATTTTCATTTATCAATTCACGGATTTTTGTTCTTAAAAATAACCTTGTAAAAAATGCACGTATATCAGGCCCACACTGATGGTATGAGTTGGTGTTTATGGAGGGGAAAAGTAAAATAAAAAAAGTGGTTTTTCTCAAAAACGACTTGACAGAATTTAATGAACAAAATATATGTTGTGCCAACTAAAGAGACAATTTACCAGAAAAATTTTGAAAAAAATTCGGACCAAAATAACGGACGAAAAAAAAGTTTTATGTTTCGAAAATTTGTTTAACTTTGGCGCACCACTTTGATCGGTTTGGAAGAAAAATATATTCAATGAGAGAATGTGAAGATGTTTCTGTGGAAAGATAGACCTAGCGTCTCAAAAACATCACCATAAAAAAATTTTTAAAGAATTGAAACATCTTTTTGACCTGTTTTTCTGGACATAAATTTTTCTCAATTTTTCTAGTAAATTCTCCTATTGGTCTTCACAACATATATTTTCGTCATTAAAATCAGTCGAGCCGTTTTCGAGAAAAACCACTTTTTTGATTTTACTTTTCCCTCCATAACTCCTAGAAAAATGCGATTTCAAAGTCAAGATCTGGGAGGGTTTCATGTCCCATTTTGCTAACGCGTAACCAGGAGGCGTTCATCAATCGACACAAAATTAATTATACTTTTTCAAGGTCCGACTACACTACTTTTACACATGGTTCCAATTTCGATTTCCAAAATTTTGTTTTTACGACCCAGCCTTTAAAATTGTACTTGTAAAAGACGTTTTAACTGAAAAGAAAAAATTGAGGATAGTGTTTCTTCAAATTCGACTTTTAATACATTTATATGCGAGAACTGTTTAAATATTTTAGACAGAAGATTAGATCATAAAAATGAATGGAAAAAATCGATTGCAAGATTTTGGGTTAATTGTTTTTAATTCGAAAGAAAAAATTTGTTAGGTTTTCTTTGTATTTATTGTCTGGTGTATAGTGCTCTTAAATCTATTAATTTTTGTAGTGATTATGAGGAAACTGCACTGGGAATCTGAGCAACGTTTATGTCGCCTTTAACATTTGATTGTAAACGCTGACGATGGCATAATCAGCCACAGGATAGGTTCCGGTGAACTCAATGGTGTTAATCGATTACATACCGTAGTGTTCTAAACTGAAGTGATAGCTTTGCCAATCAATTATGACTATAAACATTAACAGTAAAAGTGGTAATTACAAACAATACAACCGTAATCGGTAAAGTGAAATTTAATCCTACACACTCAATCCTGAAAATCACAAAGTATCATAAGTTTCATAAGTATCATAAATTAGATATAAGGCTTAAGTTGACGCAAAATACCTACTTGAATAATATTTCAGAAAACAATATTTTCCTTACTGTATGTAATTAATTTCACGAAAATTTTTCTGTTTTACTTTCTTACACAGACTTTGAAAAAAAATATCTTTATAGAGTAGAACAAAGAAAATAGTCTTTTACGAGATAGACTTGCCACCTGCCAGATTAATTCAGTAAAACGGAGAAAACGATTCTTTCTCCTTCTGCCCAGTTAGAAATGAAATTCATTGCCTTGAGGTAAACTCCTCCAGAAAACAAACAGATATACAATGCACTCATTTCTCGACGAGAGAATTCCATTTTCTCTAATCAATTTTATCTTGATACTTCTTACTTAACTCTTTCTGTATTCTTGACTTTCTTTTCCTTCCTATTTATCTTCAATAATTTCAATGAGTTTTAAAAGTAAATATTCACCAAATGCTAAATATACACTTTTTTTGGAATATTTTATTTATATTTAAATAAAACTAATTTAGCCCTTCATGTGTTCATTTCTAATAAATTTGTCAGAGAGGTAATTTGGAGTGGAAATCTGGCATCTAATTTATGCAAAATGAACATCGCATGATGGCCTCATAATTGTTGTTCCGAATGGGGTTTTGAAATATTCGAAATCCAGAACTAACATCTCGATTTGACATAGAAGTATGAAAATATTATCTGCAATTAATTTTCTATTACAACGTATGCAGAATTAAATATTTAATGAATACTCGAAATTATTGGGTACAATTAATTCTGTGTTTGTGTTATTTCAATTCAGGTGGAATGCTTTAATTAACGACGAGAGAGAGGGGGGCAGAGAGAGGGGGTGACAGAAAGGGGGATGAGAGAGGGACGAACGAGAGGACGGGAGAGAGAGAGAGAGAGTGAGAGAGAGAGAGAGCTAGTGAGAGAGAGAGAGAGAGAGAGAGAGCGCGCGCGCGTGGACGCGGGAGAGCGAGAGAGGGGGGGAGCGCGCGTGCGAGTGAGGCAGAGAGCGAGAGAGCGCGTGCGGGCGAGAGAGCGAGCGAGAGAGAGAGAGAGAGAGAAACTTTGCTAGTTTCTGTCAGTTCAGACGTATTTATACCACTATAAAAGTCAAAAAATAAGGGTGGTTTCCACATTCAATAGAGGGTTGAATTTTTTGGTACCTTTGGGCATTGAGTAGAGTTATTATCGTCAATTAAATATTTAGTATTGAAATTAGGGTAATTTTGCGGAGTTTTTAAAGTCTTTGGGGTGAAATAAGGGTAGTTTCCGCATTCAGTAGGGAAGTGAAATTTTTCGTGTTAATTTTTGGCGTTAAACAGAGTTATCATTAGCAATCAAATTTTTGGTATTGAAGGAAAGGCAGCTTTGCTAAATTTTTTAAATGTTAAGGTGAAATTAGGGTGGTTTCCGCATTCGATAAGGGATTGAAACTTTTTTCGGTAGCTTTAGGCGTCGAACAGAGTTATTATCAGCTATAAAATTTTTAGTATTGATTATAGGGTAATTTTTTGTAATTTTTTTTTATCTTTGGGGTGAAATAAGGGCAGTTTCCGCGTTCGATAGAGGATTGTATCTTTTTGTTGTAACTTTGGGCGACGAATAGAGTTTTTATCAGAAATAAATTTTTAAATATATTTTATAGTATTTTTAGTATTTTTTAGTATTGTTTTCGCATTCGATATGGGGTTTCAACTTTTTGTGGTAACTTTGTGCGTTAAACTGAGTTGTTTCTGCATTCAGTAGGGGAGTGAAATTTTTTTTGGTAACTTTAGGCGTCGAACAAAGTTATTATCAGCGATAAAATTTTTAGTATTGATTATAGGGCAACTTTGCTGAATTTTTTGAATAGTTAGGGCGAAAATAGGGTGGTTTCCGCATTTGATAGGAGAGTGAAACTTTTTTTGGCAGCTTCTGATATCTAAATCTATTGTTCTCATTAATAAAATCTTGAGTATCGTGAATTTTTTGGAATTTTTGTTTTTCATTTTGAAAACGTTACAAACTTCAATATTATCAAATTTTGAATATTTACACAACTGAAATTTAAAAAATAATATATAAATATAAACAAGCTATATTTATCCTAATCAATCTGGTTTTAAATGTGGGTAGAATCACTGCTCACGTCCTTTCATCCGTAGATTGACAGTTCGAGTTAAATTCTGAAACATGCAAACACTCTTGTTCGAAAACATCTGGATTGGACTATTCTCGTCGTTAAAAGTTCAACTTGTAGGTGCCAGTTACACGGAAAACAAGCCGAAGGTATTTCAGATTTTCGATAACAGTTCCAATTTCAGAAACGTGATTGACGTTTCGTTATTCTGCCTTAGGTTACTGCCCTCGTTTTAATTATAGGCATTCACTTCAACACGAAGCTCAATTTAAATGGAATTATTTTTCTCAAAATTCTTACAAAAAAGATCTTCCTTGCAAGAAATAATCTCTCCTTAGTTGATAAACTCGAATAAATGAACTTCCAAATTAATAAAAAAACAACGTAAAATAAACAGATTAAGAATAAAAGGACGAAGATGGGTTTTCAAGTACTTTTATACTATTTTTATTTCTTCTACTGAATTTTTTAGTTCGCATTTACATTAAGAGGCATTAATTCTCATTAGAGAATTAATCAGAGGCATTCTAATTTCATGATAAAACTTGTATAAGTGTTGTTTACTTTCCCAAGACACTTAATAAGATAAACATGGTTTGAGAATCCTGAAGAATTTTGCATTTCTCTTCATTTTTTTGAGAATTAATGTAATTGATTGTGATTTGTCCTAAAATATGGATTTATTTACAAAGAAAGCAATGTAAAAAAAATGTAGAATGTAGAATGTAGAAAAAATGCTTCTTTCTATTTGTAAGCTGGAATTGTATTTTAAACACTCTTAAAATGAAATTGCATTGAGATTCCAAAAGTGAATTTCTCAAAGAGGAAAGTGTAGATCAAAATATGCTAAGTTTATACTAATATTATAATATACTAAGTTTATACTAAGATTATAATATAGTAAGTTTATACTAATTTTGAGATTATACATATATAAAAAAGAAATGAATTTCTAACTAAAAGGAGAACTGAATTAGAATTCTGCAGTGCATTTTATAGAACGAAGTTAGAAAATTTATTATTGGAAAGAGTTCTACTATGTAAGAGGACAAGTTGAACACGGAACTTCAATTTATGCCAGAAATAAATAGAAGTTATGGAGAGGCATTTCATAAGTTACGTAACTGCTACAAAAGAGCGAGACTTTAAAATTCCTTACCACGTTTATTGCATGAAATAAGAAGCAATATTGGTTCCATACATCCAGGAGAACGATAAGAATATATTTGAAAGTTATGCACTAAAGGAATAAGGGAAACTCAAATGAAACTGAAAATCGTAAATATTTACATTCAAGGAAAGATTTCCTACTCACGAAACTAGTTCAATTGTATTTATTTCTTATCCTGAGTATTCGGTAAAATAAAATATTTAATAAATAAATGATTAAATGATTATTTTAATAGTTTGTCAGTCTTTAAGGGGGGAAAGAAATATCTTTGTAAATTTTGTCTTTTTTCTTTTACAACCTTCCCCTTTTATATCCCTTTGAGTTTTTAAAAATAACATCGATTCACTTTTAAAAGTAAACCTCAAACAGATCATGTGCACGTTACTAAAGAGCTGATGGTAAACGAGGTGAAACTAATTCTGCGACCTTACATCGATCTCGAGGACAAAAAAGTGGACATAGGATACTTTTTCTCCAATCCCTTGAAAGTATTTTTTCGGAGATGACGAAAGTCTTATCAAGTGACTAAGCCATGACCAAACCCTTCCAGAAAATTTTTTCCTAAAAATAATTTACGCTATTCATGAAAATATAACACTATTAAGTATATTAAAACCCGAATTATCAACTGGTATAATTTAAAATTTCGATTTTGTGGTAAAATATTCTCTGTTGCAGAAAATATTTAATAAAATGTATTTTAAACACATATTTTTTATTTTTTGTTGCAGACAGCAACTTTGTCTTGGGAAATGCGCAGGTTCCGACGATCTACCCGATCGTCTATTGCTCCGATGGATTTTGCGAGCTGACAGGATTTGCGCGAGCGCAAATCATGCAAAAGGGTTGCGCTTGTAAATTTCTTTATGGCCCGGAAACAAAGGAAGAAGAAAAGGCAATGATCGACAAAAGCCTCGAGAGCAAAACCGAGCTCAAAATGGAGGTCACCTTTTATAAAAAGAGCGGTGAGCAAATTAAAAGTTTCCACTTCTCAGGAAACTTTTACAACTATGAATTTTACGTGTATCTACAAAAACTTTATGAAAAGTTATATACACTCTCCTGGGGAGTTGTAAATCTTCCCAAACCTCGGAATTGATTGAATCTTTAATGTGCGGCATTAATGTTTTAAGGTGCTTTGAGAGTGATCGCTAGTCACAAAACTTAAGAAAAATTAACAATACCTATTGTTATAAACAATTTTTCTGACAATGTACTTCAATTTGGGTTTTTTCAGATTCGAATTTTCTGTAACTACTTTATTGCTACATATATTATTAAAAATGTATTAAAATATGTGTTAAAAATATTTGTTAAAATGTAACAATTATAATTTGTGTAAAAAAATGCGATAACCAAATGGGAAATTTTTTTCTACGCTTAAATACCAAAATTTCCCATTTGCTTATATAAATTGTAATTGTTGTGTTTTAATAAATATACTTAAACACATATGTAACATTTTCGAGAATATCTGTAGCAAGAGATTAAGGGAAATCCGAAACTGAAAACTTTAAATATAAATATAAATATAAATTTAAATATCAATTTATATATCAATTTATAATTTATTTTTAAATGTTTATATTTAAAATATTTAAATTTAAATATATTGATCAACAAATGTTTTATAATATAAAAATGGTTATTGTTAATTTATTAAAAGTTTTGTAAATAAAAATCACTCTCGCAATAATTTAAAACAGTTTTAGCAAAAAAATTTTAACCGTACATAACATCTTTTGGCAAATTGTTCACCTAATTTGTTTATAACAATTATATTGATTACTCAATAAATTATACAAAAAATAAAAAGTAACTCAAAGGTAACTAAAATTCAAGTTACAAGTTACTGTAAAAATAGTAACTAAGTTACGTGACAGTTACTTTTTTTAAAAGTAACTTAGTTCCTGCAAAAGATACAAGTAACTTATCTTTTTCAGTAACTTAGATACTTGTAACGAATTACTACCCAATACTGCATCTTGGATGCTAAATTTTGATACAGTATAATACATGTTTTGAATAAATTAAAATAAGTTTTCAAATAAAATACAAATATGTTGTACTATCATCCTATAATAAATTAAACCTCTAAATCTTATGCTATCTAACGGCAAAAGAAACCATTTAAGTTTGGACCAACTGTTCAATGTATTTTTGATGAAATTTTGCGCGATCTCTAAATATTATCTGATTAGATTTTCCTTTTGCACAGATTATTTTTATGATTATTTTTATTATTTTTATTGTGCGATTTGATTCTAGAAAACTATTTTTTATTGCATAAATAAAATATGCAATAAAATAAATAAAATTCATAAATAAAATAATTTAGATGTTAAGTTTTAAAATCCAGGATTATAAAAACTAACTTCCAGATTATACGTCTAGCATCTCTAGATCGCTATCCCAAAGTTTTAGAATCTATTTTTCTCCCTGGAGTTTGTGAAAACAAGCTCAGTTTTCAAAATGAAATGAATATTCTTAAGTTTTGAATATTCAAACATGAAACTCATGTACCAGAGAAAAGTTTTAAGTGATTAAAATCAAAAAAGTAATTTAAAAAGGGTAAAGTGAAAATCGATCTGCTGAAACTAGTATCAATCAGAAAACAAGTCAATAGAAGTTGGAAAAGAAAAAAAGAAATGTAATTTGAAATTTGTTGTTAATTAAGCGTAACTGTAACTAGAGGCAATCCGAGGAGTAGCAATTAAAGTGAATTGCAATTCAGACCAACTCTATTTGTGTATCACATATTCACATGTAGCAATGAACATGAAATTCAAATGGCAGTAGGTAAAAGAGATTTAATCAGCCCAACGACTACTATTTGAAACAGATTCTATACATCATTGTCTAATTATATACATATTCTACATTGAAATTTGTGTATCAAGAACTGCTTTCAATAAACCAACTGCAATCTCTCTTGTGTTTTCTCAAAGCATAATACACATTACCATGATCCCTGAACTCAATAGCTTCATTCCAGTAGTAAAAGTCGGTACAAAGTCAGACAAACTAATCTAAACAATAATAATCCCTTTGAAACTTTTATTCAATAAATTTTGACAAATAGACATTAACCAAAAAATATAGTCAATTGTTTTCTCTACAATACATAATTTGACAATAAATAAATAAATCTAAAGTTTCTCAAAACAACATTTAAAGTAAGATAAGTAAATAATAAATAAAATTATTGTGGATTATATTATGTTATAATATTATATATATATATATTTTAATATATTTTTGACATTTGAAATAAAGTGCAAAAAATAAAAATCGAATTCTAAGGGATCATGTGGACATACCACCTCTTTTAAGTGGAGATAAAACGAGCCCTCTATCGATCCACGATAAATTGGTCTGTGCAATAATTTTGGTTTTAACTTTTTATTGTTTTAGCAAATAATGAAAGATAGTTTTCATGGTCTTAGTTACCACCTTCACTAACGTCGTTATTTATGGAATTATGTCCCACAAATTATTTATTACTACAATAACTCCATATTTATCACGATAATAAATCAGTATTTATGACTGAAAATTCTCATTACTTTTTTATAAATTCCCATTTCCGATAAGATACATTTACTACCTTCATATTTATTATTATATTTAAAAATCAGAAAAGAGTCTTTTTTATATCTTATTTCAAGATATTTATATCCTATATTGGAAATGGACGAATGAAGAAGAAATCAGTATTTTTTTTTTTGCAAATATAATACAGTAAAGTTGGTATTCAGGTTATGTATTGTATCGAGTTTTCTTTATATACAAGAGAAAATGCAACATCTACAATTTATTCAAATTACATGGAGTTCCAATCAGACGAGAAAATCATGAAGTGGAATGATGCGAGTTTGCAACGGTCAGCTTCGTTTGATCGTTGTTCCAGAACTCATAAAAGAAAAATTCAATTGCATTAAGTAATTTTTTTTACGCCTGTTAGCAATTTTCTCTACATCGGAAACAGACTTTACTCTACAAATTTCAAAAGCTGCCCCTTCAAACTGTAAAAGGAAACCATTTTTTTTTACTTTTTGTAAGCCATACTCTTACTCTTTTAATGCTTTTAATACTTTGAATAGTTTTACTCTTTCATTTTAATCTTTAATTTTAATTCTTAAATTTAATACTATTAATTGTAATTTAATTTATCGATTACAATATTTTGAGAAAATTCTAGTTTATGTGTAAATTATGCAGCTTACAGAGAGTCACAAACTGACATGGAGACTTGTTAATTTGTAGGGCATATGAAGATTCATAAATTAGCATTTTAGGAGCAAATTTCATGAATAATAAAACGTGTTATTTATTCACACGTTTTCTGCTTCTGATATTTTCTGTCATAAGAATTCTTTCTGTCGTAAAAATCTTGTTTTTAAAGCACTCAATTCGTTAAAATGCCGCTTTTTGAAAAATTTGTCAAATTATTAATTTTCCTAGCTCATTATAGACATCTGTTGAATAATAGAATTTTTGAAATTCTGGAAAATTCATTCTTTAATAGATGCAAATTTTTGTTTCTTTTCAAATTTTTCTTTCTTTGGTCACTTTCGATTTTATTCAATTTTCCCACACACTGAATGCTATCGAATTTATTAAAGTCGAAAATTGCTCTCCGCCACATTCTTTTATGTCTGTTTTATATACATTATTTTCAGAGTCACAACATATCTCACCTGTGGAAGCAAATTGCTTCTCTCGTTAAAGCATATTTTCACGTAATAACCTGATAACCTTGAAAAATTTTATAGAAAAAAGTGCACCCGAGAATGAAACTTTAATAAAATTGAAGAGAAAACAGACAATAACCGCAAACAAATAAAATGTGTGGAAAAGACAATCAAAATTCTTTAAAATTAGACACTCAGAAAAATATTCGTTTCATTCAAACAAAGTTTCAATCAAACAAATTATATCTTTGATATGGGGTCAAACAAATTTTTGTTGGATTCAAACAAATTCTTTATTTGGTAGGGTTTTTAGAGGCGAATTTAGAGGCATATTTTCAAGAATTTTTTTGGAGATATGAGTAACGCTGGTTTATTAATTTAATTTGGATGTTGTAGTAGTGCAT
>JBAGKK010044819.1:0-10350 GCA_037177015.1 Euceroptres primus
CTTTGTTGCTACGCTACCGCTGAGCTCCGAATTCAGCTTTCCTCGTCCCCTCGGACCCCTTGCCCAAATTTGAATGTTATAAACTACTTCCTGGAAGCAGTATTTCGCTCGGCAAAGAACCGCGCGTTCAGTGTATTAATGCAAAATTCTATCTTTTAAAAACGTCATGTTATTATTTCTACTAAACAGAAAAACGCTTCGACGCAGTAAGGAATTGAGCGAAATCATTGAAATCCAATAACCGGCGATACTCATCAATGATTTTTCGGCAGTAAAAAGGAGGTATTTGTTGAGCACGTCCTAGCGGTCAGTGGAGTGTAGAGATTCGCGTTTTTTAGTATGCCACGACATTGCGGAACCCGACTTCAATTGTCTCTCGAATAATTATCCCCGCTGCGCTGCCGTCTGAATCCGAGGCGATAGCGGGGTAGTACATGACTCGCATCCGCCATGGGTGGGATTGCAAGCTGTGTGGTGTCCAACTCAGATTCCTCACTTCCCATCTTCCATCTTTCTCCCTGCCCCCCCCCCACACCACCCATTGCACGGTCAACCCCATCCCGAGCTATTCCACTACTGCGGTTCGTTCATCTTGAAAGCGCCAAAGCGACGTCCCATTAGCCAGAATAAAGCGACCAAATCGAATCTCTTCTTCCTGTCGAATACCCCGGGTAGTGCCAATTTTATCGCGGATCGAGATTATGATTATGTAAACAAAAAAACTTAGCAATGTAGTAAAGAGTAAACGAGTCCTACCGAAAAAATGCAAATTATAAACCCTATTGAAAATAACCAACCAAATTCCAGCCGGATTTCCAAATAGAGAAATGGCCTCTATCTGACCTGTTTCTACCTGGAATCTGACCAGAATTCGGCTATATTCCGTCCGGAAACAAATTTAATTGGCTGACGGCCGAAATCCAGTTGGAATGTGACCGGCATTTGGCCGGATTTCGGACGGAACTGGTTTCCGGCCTGAACCAAATTGAATTATGACCGGAAATAGGTCAGATAGTAGCCAATTCTCTAGTTGGAAATCCAGCTGGAATCTTGTCGGTTATTTTCAACAGGGAAATAATGGTCGCATTAACGATTTAATCATATACCTTTAATTGTACGCACATAATTTTTTGAAATTAATTTTCCAAAACAATTTAAAAAGTTTACAAAAGTTAGGATTAAGAAACTACTTGTCCTAAATCATAAGACAAATGGAGGACAAGTAGTTTCACGATATTCCATGATATTTTAGATCCCAGTAAAAAAAAAAGAATGGATACGAATTGAAAAGAATTAGCATTTTTAATTCGCTTTAATTCTCATAAATCCCGCTTTCTGCATGTTTGAATTCAGAAGAATTAACCAATATCCAAATGAATTCGCGCTGACGAATTTAGACGAATTGGAGGTTGATTTTTAATCTCACGAATTAAAATAAATTGGCAGACTCTTGAATAAATCCGTGCTGACGCAGATTCAAAACTTAAATACCGTCTTCTCAAATTTACACGAATTGCCACACTGGTCCAATTCGTCATTAAAGCGGGATTCACGGTGCGTCTTAAACTTTTCAATCCAATTCGTATCAATTCTTTCTTTTCTGCTGGGATACTAAAAAAAGTATTGATTTTTCTTCGAAAAATTCTACAAGGCATTAAAGAAATCTGAAAAGAATATTTGAAGAAGACGTAATTAAATAAGTAGTAGACGGAATGAAGTTTGACCGTCAAAACGAATTATTGATCCTGCATTTCCGAATGCTTATCGACTTCACGGTTCCCAGCTTCTTTCTTGCGATCGAGCGGACATTCGAGCATCTGAATAAGGTGAGAGTTCCTTTATTGCCTCTTATTTTACCATCATAGATTCATAGAACATTCTTAGGCATATAGACATAGACAAGACATTGTTCTCTTAAAATATGGTGCTATCAGCAAATCTAGTGTGGTTTTATTGACCGCATTCCACATTTACGTGCTATTCCTCTTCTCTTTCATTCTCGTTATAACTTTGAACAATAAAAAAAGAAAGACAAGTTTAGTAAAGATATTAATTTATGTCTATAATATTGTTTTAAGTATTTGTAAGTAACCCCTTCGCAGTGTAGGTAAAATGAACTTTCTGTGCCACCAGTGTATAGAAAAAAAGTATTCGTATTCAGCTATTAATGTTATTATTTACGTTTTTAGGGTCGCTGAATCCAAATCCGATAACAGAATTTCAAAATTCAAAATGGTGGATTGAATATAGCGGATCAAAATGCGAAATTCCAAAAAATGTTTGGATTCATATGAAACTTAGTATCTTAAGGTTTTGAAGGTCGCTAAATATGAATCTGAACTCAGAATTTCAAAATTCAAAATGGAGGATCAATTAAATAATTAATTATTCAAATGTTAATTCTTTTCGACCTTTTCTCGTTTCAAACTTTGATACCGTTCACAAAATTCATTTTTCGATAAGGAATGGTTCCTAATCGTCCGAAGAAATTAACATTTGAATAATTAATTTCATAACTGATCCGACATTTTAAATTTTGAAATTCTTATATCAATTCAAATTTATTCATTACAAAAATGTCGGGATACCCATTTTTATATAGATTTAACCATTTTCAAATTTTAGATCCTCCATATTGGATCCGCTATTTTGAATTTTGAAATTCTGTTATCAAATTTAAGTTCAGCGTCCCAAAAAACTTTAAGATACACATTTTTATCAAAATCCAACAATTTTTAAATTTTTAGTCCGCCATATGGAATCCGCCATTTTGAATTTCGAAATTCTGTTATCAGTCTTGGTTTGAGCGACCCCAAAAACCGTAAGATACTAATTTTTATAAAAATCCTACCATTTTTAAATTGCTGTCCATTTTCAAATCCGCCTCATTGGATTCGTTATTTTGAATTTTTAACTTCTGTTATCAGATTTGGATTCAGCGACCCCAAAAACCTTAGGTTATAGTTTCTATGTGCGAAATTTGAACACCAAAGTGGCGCTGTACGCGTCCTGTTCTACAAATGCATTATTCTAATAGGAAAATATTCTAAAATCCTTAGAAACTAAGTTTTTGTAAAATATAAAGTCCAAAAGAGTTTCTACAATAATTCTTAAAATACATGTTTTCGATATATAAATTTATTTGAAATAGTAGAAGAATACATAAAGACACATAAAATACGTACAGTGGGTATATGTCCTCCGATCTCTGAATTTTAATGAATCTCTTCTTATATAGTAAAACATATTATTTACTAGTTGGTTTTGTGAATTATAATGCTCAGAATTATTTTATAATGTAAAATAAAGCTCCATTACAGTCAGAGATCGGTGCAGTATTTTGAGGTTATGTATTCATCCCTGTCATCCTGTTTAGCGGGCTAGTAATACTTTAAAATTATTACTTACACTATTCAATTAATTCAAATTAGCAGCATTAGATAAAATACAAATAATTTTTATTATATTCTCAATTTTTCAAGGCAGAATTTCTGTTTTATATACATATGAGGCATTATTTCTCAAATGTTCCAACCCGAAAATAGAATATTTCAGATCGGGCTCAAACTTAGACTTAATGTTATCCTACTCACTGGATGGTAATTTTGCCAAAAAATATTGTCCTGTTTTGTCGAAAAGTAACCGAGTTAGAGGGGGTGAAATTTTTAAGTTTTTGGTTCTCTGCTGCGAGAATATTTGCTCCTTTCATAAATAATTTTTAAAAATTTAGCCTGGGCATTTTCGGTAGATTTTTTCATGAACTTTCCCTTGGTTATAAGTATTTTTTGAAAATTTCAAAATTTGACCTAGATTTATCAAAATGAAAAATAAAATCGACTTTTTTTGAAGATGGGCACTTTTTATTTTTTTAAAAATATTCTAGGAAGAAAGCTGAGGTTTTTTACAATGAAATGCTTGAAAAGCAAAAAGGACTTTTTTTTGTTTTCGAGAAACTGAATTTTGAGAAACCTGTTATTTTAAAAAAATTTTCCTATGTGCGCCAAAATGACGGCAAATTTTTTGCAGGTACAGTTTTTAAGAACAAACAATAATATTGAAATATATATTTAACAAAAATTGTGTTTATTTTAGAATTTTCTAAAAATTGGAAAAAAATTAATTTTTTGAATTTGGTTAATTGCAAGTTTTGAATATGCAAAAAACATTTGTATTTATTATATTATGCACATTACATGTAATGTGCACATTAAAAATGCACAATTAACCAAATTCAAAAAATTTTCATTTTTGCCAATTTTCAAAAAATTCTAAAATCAACAATAAATTTCTTTTTTAAATATCTATTTTTATATGGTTGTTTATTATTAAAAACTGTACCTGCAAACTGTACCTCCCACCCCCAAAAGTATCACGTATTTTATGAATGATCCCTAAGCTTCCAGTTTTTTTGGCAACTATTTAACAATATTGTAAGAATATTCTTAAAATTAAAATATTTTTTTCAGTGTAAATTCTTTTTCATTTTATGAAAAAAATGGGGAAAAAAATTTTTATCTCAATTTTTGGTTTTTAGAAGCTTGAAAAATTTGATCTTTTGTAAAAAAAGGAATACATATTTTTTGCGCCTATTTAAGTATATTGTAAAAATATTCTTAAAATTAGAGTATTTTTTTCAGTGTGCATTCTTAATTTCAGATTCGTTTAACACTGTAAAAAATACGAACGCCAAGAATACGTATTCTTGGCGCCTATTTAAGAATATTCTTAAAATTAGAATATTTTTTTTTCAATAGAACAAGTCTCCATTTGTGCAACTAAAGAGTGCAGAACTATCCCACTGAATCACTATAATTTTACTTTGAAGAATATTGGTTTGATTTCTTAATTTTATGAGACCGTCCAAACCAAGGTCCAAATTCATGACCGGAAGGTAACAACATCGTTAAAATTATAAGACTAGGTAATAAATTATAACTCTAATGAATTTTACTGACTATTAGTTTTCTTTTGACTATAAACTTTCCCTTTAATTCACTATACAATATTTAACAAAGAAAGTTCTTAAAGATCAGGATCCTTAAAAGGAAAATTGGGCGGGAAAGGATTAAAGTGATGTAAAATTATATAGTTGAAATCACGTGAAGGCTCTCAGTCAGTTGAAGATGTTGAAATCTCCTGAATACTTATGAAATCATGTAATGTCATCAGTTCAAGTTACTGAAGTTATTTGAAGTCATAACAATTATTTCGTCCAAACGCAACTGAAAAACGTACATGAAATTGACACAAAATTTTCAAAATTGAACTCAAAAAATACCAAAAAAAATTTGGATTCAGTTTTTGACACAAAAAAACCACTTATTTTAAACATTTAATGGGATAATAGACTTCCTTATAATTTTACACGTCGATTAAAAAAAAAATGACGAAGGGCCCAAAACTCGCGGAGATCATCGATTTTGAGTGCATAGATTTAATTCATTTTTCAGGAATTACATAGAATTTATAAATGTTTAAAAGAAAATAAAAATTTAACAAATTTTTTTAACTACTACGATTTTAATTAAAAACAAATATTTGAATTGCTTATAATTTTCTGCGTTGATTAAAAAAATAAATTAATGGAGGGTCTGAAACTTTCGGAGATAAAAAGTTTTTAGTGTCACCGCGTGAGCTTTACAAGGCGTAAACTACTGGCATGTAGGCCATATCATCGGCCATATTGGATTGAAATGACTTTTGTTGACATAATATAGAATTTTGTAATATTTTCAAAGAAAATTGAAACGAAAGAAATGTTCAAAATCGGATTCAAAAAATGCAAAAAACTTGTATTCAATTTTTAACCCAAAAACACCCTTTATTTTTATTGGTTAATGCGATATTAGAATTACCTGTAATTTTACATGCTCAAAATTGATTATCTTCGCGAGTTTTGGATCCTCCAATAATTTTTTTTTTAGTTGACGCGTAAAATTATAAAGAATTGTAATATCGCATTAAATATGAAAAATAAGGGGTGCTTTTGTATCAAAAATTGAATCCAACGTTTTTTTTTTGCATTTTTTGAGCCCGATTTTGAAAATCTGTTTCGTTTGAATTTTCTTTGAAAATATTACAAAATTCTATAAAACTCATTTAAATCCAATCTACGATCTGGAGGATATGGCCTACATGCCAGAAGTTCACGCCTTGTAAAGCCCACGCAGTTACACTAAAAAATGTTTACCTCCAGAAGTTTCACACTCTCCATCAATTTCTTTTTTTAATCAACGTAGACAATTAAAAGGAATCCAAATGGAAAAAGTGAACAAAATCGGTAGAACGGTATCGGAAATATTTTGTTTTGAAGAAAGTCGATCCTCAAAATTTAAAGCCCTGTAGCTCTCGGAATTTTGAAAATTTTTGAAAACCATGTTGCACAAAAACTTCTCTCACCTAACTCTACAGTTTCGCAAATTTGTAAAAAAATCCAAAGACCCTCGATCAACTTCTGATATTCCTGAGAAATTTTGACCCGCATATGTAAAAGGAAGGGTGATGGGTTAGATCCCCTCAGGATGGGGTCGATCCTTCTCTGGGGGATTCCTGGAGTTTTGCGTATTTATAATTTGCAGCTGCGAAGTTTCCCAGAATCAGGTTCTCGATTACTTTTTCCGTAGGCGGTCCAGGAATAAAATTCTTCATTCGCTGGCTCAGCATTATAAGTGTCTTCGGGGGAGGCGAGAAGTGAAAGGGGGATCAAAGTATCGCGATGGAATCCCCAGGGGCGTCTCTAATTGCTTCGAAACCTGTCAATAACCTGACCAGCCCGAACACTCCAACACTGCCTTGCTTGATTAATGACTCGACCAGGATACAATTTTTCCAACGATCTTCGACGAAGGTGTGTATATTCGACTGTCAACCTGTCACGAGACGCGTCCTACTGCGACGAAGGTCCGCTGTAATTTGCATCGTTGATACGAAGAAAAAAGAACGTAATAGAATTCCAAGGATTGTGATGGAAATAAGCCTTCAAATTTATTTTTATTCATTTTTACTTTTTAAATTCGGGAACTTTAATAAACTGCTTCATAGGCAGAAATTTAACTTTGTTTTCTAGGAATAAATGAGAAGTTTGTTGACAAAATGAGCCACCAAAATGAGAAATCATTATTTAGTAATAAGCGATTATTATCTGTCCTACCATTAGTAATTTTATTGACATTATAGACCCTTGTTTCGCTGTGACACCTTGAAAAGCAAAACTGATAACAATCAATATTGATTCTTAATATTGATATTTCACACTGTATTCGCACCCGTTACAATAATTATGATACTTTGTCCAGACAGTGGCTAGTGACATTCGAAATTGTGTTCCCACTGGATTCCCAATTGTGGCAATATATTCGTAATCGTCGTTTGAATTGTGCTTAAAAGCGTGTGATACGTTATGATGTCACAAATTACCGACGGAGTATAAAGAATATTCGGCAATCCTATTTTTAAACAAACAAATATATCAAGTTGAAACTTAAGAGAATGATAGAAAATATGATAGGGTACATCTGTTATGTGTGTTTTTCATAGCAGATGTGCCCATTCATATTTCCTATCATTTTCTTAAGTTTCAACTTGATATCTTTGTTTGTTTTAAAATAGGATTGCCGAAATTTTTTATACCCCGTCGGTAATTCGTGAGATCATAACTCATCACACCCCCTTAATCTTTAAATTTTTTTAAATTTACAATTAAAATTTTGTTGAAAGTAAGTTTTTAATTAATTCAAGAATAAAAACCTGAAACTGGACAAAATATAAAGCACAGAAAGTTTATTGTTTACTACTAACTTTAATTAATTGATCATAATTAGGACGCAAAGTGCTTATTTTATAAGCACCATAAACATATAATCAAAGAGAAATCGAATTCACAGGAATAGTTTATAACGTAAAAGATATACATATTATTAAGTTGCTGAATCTTTGAAGTTGGTTGAAATGGAAAATAGCTTCTTTAAAAGAGCAAAGAGGTCTCCTTTGAAAGTCGAAATGAATTCTCCTCTGAAACAGCTTTTTAGTTGAAACAATTTGGATTTATTTTCAACAAGAGAGGTTCTTTTTTGTTTCAGCTTCGTTGGAACCCAAAAATTGGAAAATCCAGTTTTTTTCTGTGACACCTAAGACATTATTTCTTATTCATTTTTTTTTTTCTTTTAAAAGACAGATAAACGGGCAGAATCTTTTCCAAGTTAGAGGAAGTGTATTGTTACTTCCATTTAGTTTAATAAATATCTAGTTGGTTGACTATATATCAACATTAACGAAAGAGACACTGTCTCTGCCTCTGCTGAAGAACCCATATAGCGTCTGGCTTGTCAGGTCGATAATTAGAATCCTATAGTGGCAAGTCGTGTTTCTGTAAAAGCATACCGGCCAGACCCGTCAAAGCCGGTGAATCAAACCACTGATCCGTTAAAAGACGTTATATATACGATATTATAATCTCGCATGCGACGTAAACTTTCAGCTCATAGACCTCTCCGCACCTTTCCACGCTGCATTTGATGATCAACTCAAGTTTTAGCAGATTTTTTAAAACCAATAACACCGGAAACCTTTAGTTCTCTTTTTTAAAACTCATATATAATTTCAGTTGTGATAAAAGATGGCAAGAATTTTTTCAGCTCAATTTCAATAAAAATTTTTCATATCTCAACTTTATTATCTTTTGTTCTACTGAGTTGGGGACTTTTATTTCTTGACCAATTTCCATGAAAAGTTTGGGTTAATATCGAAGTAAAAGCGTTAAGAGAATTATCCAATTTTCAAAAGAATAGTTCACATATTTGATATTTACATAGAGTACCTATGCATATTGTATATTTGTGGATCGCTTAAATCCTGAACAAATTAAAGATTACGAAACTTTTCGTGACTGAATCTTCAGTTTCATCTACTTGATGAAATATTCATTTATAACGATCATTATGAAATCTTAGAATCAATTTTCCGTCCTACACATGCTGGCATGAAAAAATCTTTCATGCCTCAATTCCCACAAGAACTGGGAATCATCTAATCGCTAATCACAAGGCAGAACTCAAATCTAGGCTTCATCAGGTAGATTAGGCACAAGAGTATTTGCTTGTCTAATCGAACTTGAAGTGCAATCAAAATCTTCTGAAAGTGTTCCCCTTTCTTGTAAAATTGCTCCTTTCACGTCTTATTCCGCGATCTTGTCACAGAAAGAAACTGAAAAAGGCATACTAGCTTCGTTTCTTGAAAAATCGAAGAATCCGTGTGAGGAAAAAAGGACGGATGTGAAAGATCATAAAGCTTGAAAGAAGCATCCTTAAGTATCCCTTTAAATCTGTCGAGACCTGACTATTTATTGTTCGTATGCTGGTATCAAAGAACTTCTAACTCTCTTTGCTTTTTTTCTTTCTTCTCCTGACCTCACGACCATCAATGTCAATTGCTTCATTTTTTTTGTTGTTGATGTGATGAAATGAATAATTGTAACGGATAACTTTTTGCTTCTCGCCCTCTACAGATATATATCTTTCGTATATTGTCAACAAAAATTACTATTTTCTCGTATATTATTTCCTGCTTTAAACACTATCCTGGTCATCTCAGCTTGACGGCGAAGTGGTATAACAGTTGCACGTGCAGTTGACTTTCGCGAAAACTTTTGTCGGCAAAGACGAAAACGATGATGGGACAGGATCGAAGGCGGTCTGTTAGCGTCTTAGGTGGTCGTCTTCAGTCTTGAGTCGCAAATAGACGAATACGACATTCGAGTGTCTGCGGCTGTGTCCAAACTGAAACATGTTTCGGTCGTCCCGCCATTCTCCGCTGGCAGTCATTCTTTTTCGGGAAACACTTTCCCTCTTCGGAGCAGCGCACCATCCGATAAAGAGTTTACGACCCGACGACTGATATATTGGGTGTAGGTTTACACCGCTGCCGAAAGTCTTGAATATGTTTTCTTGCTTCTGCGATTACGAAATTTGAACTTCAAAGACAGGGGGATTTGAAAAAAAAAACATCGTGCAGAAGCCATTCGGCATTTAGAACACCATATTTTTGTCCGCGGTTGTGCAAATGTACGATGCCGAGTGACAAATGTTTGCACGTATTTGAAGCTATTTTTGGAGTTTTTTTAGAAAGAGTGTGAGTTTATTTCAAAGCTCTTTAGTGGAGAAATCAATTATTTATAATGAAGATGGTACGCGAAAAATAAAAATCTTTAATCTACATATGAATATATATATATATATATATATGTGTGTGTGTGTGTGTGTGTGTGTGTGTGTGTGTGTGTGACGTTCCGCAAGGAAAGGGACCTTAGGGTTAGCAGGCAAATTTTTCAGTAGAAGCGACTGAAGAGACGGTCTG
>JBAGKK010044830.1:0-10349 GCA_037177015.1 Euceroptres primus
CGATGGCGCCGTCGCGGGACGCTCAGGGGCGGGGGACAGAATCAATGAAGCATGAACGACCATGAAGGTGGTTTTCGATTCAGGGGCTTTCGATTCGGCGACGAGTGTAATTATTTTTTTCCATCATGATTTAGGAACTAAATTATCAAAATTGAGTTTATTTATAAATAAATTACTGAATTTATTTTGAGAAGATTGAAAATTTGATGCTAAAATCCAAATAATATTTACTTAATGGTTTTTTATTGCTAAAACTTATTTTTTATTAATCTTTCAAGATTATCTCAGTTTGTGGCAAGATTGCCTGGAAATATATACGTCCTCACTTTTTTTTTCCAAATCAAATGATTAAATAATCGGGAATACAAATGCAATACGATAAGACTGTTGCTTAAAGTAGAACAATTTAAATCATATGCAAGGTATGTACTTGCAAAAATACGAGATACAAAAAGAAAACTGAAGTTTAAAAAAAAATTAAATCTTCCTATTGTGTGTTTTCCGAACAGTTAATATTTTTTCCACCATATTAAATATCAATTAAATTTCTTCTTTTGTACCCTTGAAAATTAATGAAAGTTCTCTAACAAAATTGTTAAAATATTTAACAAACAAATTTTCATGCCAAATGTCGTTTAAACTAAAAAAAATAGTACTGAGTTTTGGAGATAAAACATAAAAAAATAAAATTTAAAGTTCTTCAGAAAAGAAACAAAGTGATAAAAAGATTTTCACAATGACCTCAATGCATTTGTTAGTTATCTTTGTGTATTTTACTATAAAATAATATACACAGTGACCTTACATTATCAATATAATTACTGGTTTACAATCTCCATTAAATTAACTGCATTATCTCTAATCTTTATGAACATTCGTCACTTGGTAGACCTGCGTCTTAATTTGTAAATTAAATACATTCTCGTACGTAGATAACTTTAAGTAGCTTAACTTATATGAATTAAACGTATTTTTCTGTATATTCAGTAATTCGAAAAATTATCGTTCCCTCGAAATGACATAAAAATGCAAGCACCAAAGGACCAATAACTATTTCGAATGATCACAATCTACAAAAACTCATTCACATTACCGCGCTTCTATGCCAAGAAAAATAGTTTCAACTGAACAATATAAAGAAGCACACACAACCAGAAGAATGTTTTCTACTTTTCGACATTTCAGATTCTCTAATTCCATTCTATCACATTTTATAACACTTAATTCTGAAAGAGATTAATTTATATATCTTTGTTTTCAATCTTGTTTAGCTCGCATTTTTTTAAAATTTGTTAAGTGAACCTGGATGTCGAAAATTGAATATATACAAAATGAGTACATAATTTTTTTCTGCACTTTCCTAGGGTCAAAGAGCAATAGAGATTAGGTTGAAAACAGTTTGTAATACTGAAGACCTTAGATCAAGTGATCGAGATCTGAAAATTCAACAAATACAACATTTCATTGAAAGAAATGACAGTTGCTCTTTGATACCTTTTAAAGAAAAAACATTTCTGTAAATGTTATAAATATTCCAGCAAATCGCTGGGATACACTTACACTCCCTAACAATAAGTTCTGCAAAGTCATAGTCACGAGTTTCTATTTCCAATGAAAAATTTCACTAAAACTTAATAATTAGATCGCTGAATTTTATTTCATGTTTTATCAACGACCACCAATAACATTATTTCTTTCAAAGTTGTTTTTTAAAATGGTTTTACCAATCATGATATGTAAAATAAGTCTGCAAAAATAGTAAAGTGCACTTGTGTTAAAGAAGGCCTTTAAGCTTTAAGAAAATCAAATTTATCCATCCTGCATTATTCTGAAAAATGGAATCATCCTGAAAAATGGAGATTGACAGGATTTGAAAAATGAAATCTCAAAAAGTAAATAACGACCAACTTAGCACGGTAATGGAAACATAAAATAAAAGATTTTCATTTACCTATAGTCAATCTTATATTTCAAAACAGGCAGTGTTTTCTTCACTCGGTTTCAAACCGCTGGAAGTGTTTCTACATCAGTTTCTTCGTAAAATAAAAATAACAATTCTCAGTTGTAATTGTGGATCATGAAAAACCAGCCAAGAGCTGATGGTTAGCTTGACACATTATAAAATTTGATCCCTGTATTGCTTTTTAGAGAAAACGTCTAGAAGTTGTAAGTGATAAATCACAATTATTTCTAGCATTCATTTACGTGTTTTGTGAAACCTGAAAAATTTTCTTTGTTCCCATAACCAAGAATAAGAAATTATTAACTGCTAACGACTGCAGATGCTTCTTCTTCCATTGGTTCATCTTCTTGGAAAATAGTCGCAGATTCTTCGCCGTCCACTTCCATGGATTCGGCAGGTTTCGTCTCCTTTTTTGGAACTATTTCGGGAACTGGCTTTTCTTCTGGAATTGTCTTTCCTTCTGGAATTGTCTTTCCTTCTGGAATTGGTTTCTCTTCTGGAACTAAGATCTTGGTTTCTATCGGTTCATCCGTCCTTGCAGGAAGTTCTTCAGATATCGTTGCCTCACTATTTTCTACAGTTTCTATAATCTCTGGCTCATTCTTTGGCAAATTCTCTGTTTCCGTGGCTGGAGTTTTCGAATCGATTTCTTCAATCGATGTTTCTTTTTCGAAATATTTAACAACGGGTTCTTCTACTTTGGGTTCTTCTACAATAGGAATAGGATCAGGAACCATAGATTTGGTTTCTGAGGAATCATCTTCCGTCGTTTCTTCTATTGTCAAGCTGCTACTTTCAGAATCCTGTGAGCAATCATCGGGGTCATTTTTTTCTGAAAGCGTTTCTTCTATTATTGGTTTCGAAACTTCAGTAACACTTTCAATTTCTGGTTCTTCTAATTTAGCCTTTATTTCTTCGTCTGTGCCTTTAATTGTCTCTGAGATTGGTTCAGAGGATTCTTCGCTGGGTTCTTCTTCTACCATCTGTTCTTTCAATTTCTCATCTTCTTGCATAGTATCTACTTTCGTTGAAATTTCCTTTTCTACTTCTTCAGGTGTATGTTTTGAATCTACAGGTTCGACATCAATCTTCTCTTTTGTGATATCCTCTTCTATAGGTGTTGGTTCAGGTTCTGAGGTGCTGGTTTCCAAAGGTTGATCCTGATCCTTACTCGTTGATTTCTCAGGTTCAAGGTTCCTCTCTTCCTTTGATAAATCGCTTTCTTCGACTTCAGAAACTTGTTCAGGTTTCTGATCGCTTGGAGTCCCTTCCGAAGTAATAACTGAATTTTCTAATCTGCTATTTGCCTGCAAGAAGTTCTCCATTTTTGGGAGAACTGATTCTCGCTCCTCTGGAGCTGGTTTTAATTTTGCACATATATCCAAAGATTCGGAACTACTTTCGACAGATGAAACCTCGCTAGCCTCTTCCGACTCCTCATCAGATTTATCTGTAACTTTGGTGTCCTTTTCGTATGGTTCTGGAGATTTTTCATGGGTAATAAAGTCTTTCGCCTGGAAATAATAATTATAAAAAATTGATTCGTGTTTTTCAGTTGTAGAAAAATGATTATTCTTGAAGGACAAGAAATCAAATTATTCAATATCCTTTAGTTACATATTTGTTGTATGTATTTTTATGATTGAGATAATACTGCCGTCCAAAGTAAAAAGATAGGTAAGTGACATTGTCGCTTAGGTCGACTTTTCCATTGCTAGGTTTAAGAGAATGAACTTAAACCACAAAGTCACTTACCTATGTTTTTACTTTGGACGGCAGAATAGAATTTTGAACATCTTCGACTTTTTTATGCTAAATTGAGCATTAATAAAAAATAAAAAATCTAGTTTGTTATCATTGTTTGTCGAAACTAAAAGGCATCTTGATTTAAAATTTAGATTAGTGAAATAACACCTTTATACATTTATATATGACGTAGGTGAGTATTAATATTTAATTACATGTTAAAGTGACACGCAATTAATTTTAGTAATTCGACTGTCCCGAAGAAAACTGTCTTAACAAAGATTTCCGAAAACAGAGTGTATCAACTATATTCTACTTCGCTAAAGTGTCGTATCTGTGTGTATTAGTAAATGGAAATACGACACTCTAGCGAAGTAGAATATAGTTGAGACTGTAATCTGTAATCGGAAATCTTTTTTAAGACAATTTTCTTCGGGACAGTCGAATTGAACAAAATCAAGAATTATAAGTAAAGAAGTTTTTATTTGTTATTCGTTTAGTCTCGACCTTTTTTTTTTATTTGTTTTTAGTCTCGAAGTTTTTATTTTTTAAAAATAACTTTTAAAGCATTCAGAAATTACTGCAGCAAGAGAATTTCAATTATTTAAAAGAGAATTTCAACAATAATTTGCTAAGTTATTATTGTAAAAACTCTCAACTATTATATTAATCAATATAATTGTTTATTATTTTTCTTTGACTACTTCTTCAAAATAAAATAATGAACGAATTCACAGCTTGAATTTAAAGTTATTTTTTTGCATGGCAAGCACAGATTCTATAGAAATAAAGAATAATTCACAGACTAAAAGTGCAATTTTTAAACAATATATGGTTAGATTTAAAAAATCCAGAAAAAGTTAAGCCCAACTAACAGTGCGATATAGAAAGAATGAGTTGAATCTATAATTGTTTATTTAATATTAGTTATTTGAAATTTTCTTTCGCTTTAGAAAAAAAATCGTAATTCTGATTCAATCTTTATCATTAATAGTGTATTTTGTTCTCTAAAATATTATCTACAATTCTATTTGGATGAATTTAATTGAAAATAAGCTTGTTAGGTAGACATCTAGTTAGAAAAAATATTTATTAATTAACAAATTATTTTGTGGAAATTTAACTGTGTTTTAATAAGAACTAACCAAATAGAATTGTAGATAATATTTTAAGGGCATGTGATACGAACATCAACCTTTTTTTGGACCAACTCACGTCCACACGAAATGAGATATCAAGTTGAAACTTTGGGAGCTTAAATAGGAGACTCTAAGGAACGTTTGTATATTCCTAAATGTTTATAAGTACGAAAAAAAATTGTGTCCAACAAATTTTTTCAATTTTTTTTTGTTTTTGTAATTATGAACATTTAGGAATATACAAACGTTCCTCAGTGCCTCTTATTTAAGCTCCTCAAAATTTCAACTTGATATCTCATTTCGTGTGGACGTGAGTTGGTCCAAAAAAAAAAAAAAAATTTTGAGGTTAGTATCACATGCTCTAAAAGAACGAAATAAACTATCAATAATGAAGATTGAATAAAAATTACAATTCCCTTCTAAAGTGAAAGAAAAAATATAAAATCTCAAATAACTAGTGTTAAATAAACAATTACAGATTCCATTATTTTTTCTAAATTGCAATTAGACTTCTCTTTTAAAATTTGTTATAGATATTTAAAAATTGTGGTTGTTTCCTTCGATCTCACAATCTATTTCAAAGATTATTAATTGAAGTACGATAAGGAGTGAGCATCCTTAAAGGTATTCTTCAAAATTGATTCATCAACAGGACACAATACTTTAAGGATGCTGAGCATTGCATTTTGTAAGTTTTCCCTTGGCCAAAAAATAGCGTGATATGTAAAATACATACTTTTAATTTTTACAAATATTTCTATTTTACGAACAAAAAATAAATATGTTCTTCATAGTATAATACACAAAAATCCCAAAAGCCCATACCTGAAAGGTCGTTTGGAGTTTTCGGGTAGGATCAGCCGGTTCGCTTTCAGGACTATCCATATCCAAACTGGGCTGTGAACTAGTATCTTCATTCATAATCGCCTCAGGAACTTCCCTGACGATGCTTGGTGCCTCGTGAACAACCGAACTCTGTGCACCAAGTCCCGTATTCATCGAATCCCTGGATTCCGAACCCTGCCCCGAAAACTCGGACGTCGAGGCTACGAAACTCAGTCCAGAAGGTTCACAGGTGCTAATGGTTGCATGCTCCGTCTTCTCCTGAGACTGCAGGGACGCACCATTTGTAGCAGGTCCATTTTTGGGAACAGTTGTCGTGACTTCGTCCAGTAATCTCGCTTCGTTATCCGCCTGCCCGGAAATTCCAACTGTCGAGGCAGCGCAGTCTTTGACCCATGATATATCGTCCATCTCGACGTCGTGTGTCTCACCACCTGGTGCATCGTCTTCGACGGATCCGTTCACCATGCCGTCACCGTTCTCGTTTCTCCTGATCGTCGAACCCGGTTCTTTCGTGGAGACGACCAGGATGTTTTTCTCGATGGCGCGCATGAATTTATCGACACGGTTATATTCTTTTCGCGGTGCGGTCAGGAGTTCGCAAATTCGTTGGACAGTAAAAGGCGCATTGGCGAAGGACTCGAGTCGCTCCAGGAGACTGATTTTCATCGTGTCGTAGTTAAAAGTCTCAACATTTGGGCACGGCGCCAGGTCGAGGCTAGGACAGCTCTCGTAGAAGTCAGTCATGACGCGGGTCAGCTTTTCGCGGAAAAGTGCCTTGATCAAGGACCACTGATAAACGGGGTCACCGGTCTTGGCCACCCAGCAGAGGTATTCCTCGAGTTCCCGCGGGATCTCCGTCGGTCGCATCTTCTGAAACTCGTCGAGTGCTTGCAGCACCTCCTCGGGATTTTCCATATTCCCGGTGTCCTCTTGGCGCTGAGCCGATCACGACAGCAGGGAGGTCTCGACGCGCACCTTCTCCGAGAACACGGGATCAGACTTCCACACCGGGTTTGCGACTCCACGACGAACACAACGACAAAAAGAACGCAAAACACCGGGTGAACAACAACCGCAACAACAGGCAGACACTAAACAGTCGTCACGGGGAAGGGAGAGGGGTTACAAAGTGCTGCCAACTTTCAGTCAAGAAACACTTGTTGTGATTGGCTGGCATAAGAGGCGCGAATCTCAGGGTCATTTCAAATATTAAAATTTACAAGTTTATCGTTTTTTGATAAGAGTTATTGTATGAGGCAAGGACGTTTGTTATCCGGAAATGATTTCCGATGGTGTTTATCTGATAGCTTACGAGATTTAAGGTACAAATACAATACACCGTAAAACGGGCTATGACGTCAGCACGGAGCCGTAAACGGTTCTCTATCTCGCTCTCGAAACAATTGAACGAGAGGGACAGAACACTCCGTGCTGACGTCACAGATCGTTTTATGGTGAACTGTATTTGCGACTTTGGTCCTTTCTTACGCAAAATTACGTAATGGTTTATTTATGGATAAAAAATACGTTTATGTAGACAATAGAGAAATTTTTCTTTTCAATTTTCTTGCTTAATTAATTTGTTATGGCTTCCTAATTTGTATTAAATTTGATTTAAAATAATTATTATTTAAGACAATTTAAAAACAATAATAATACTATTATTTATATAAATAATTATAATTAACCCTAAAAGACCACATATAATTTTTGACCCTTATTTCGTCACACTTGGTCTGGGGGACCGAACATTTTCATTGGTTTATAACTTTTGAAAAAATCAACATTTTTAGACTTAACTGTACCCAAATCGATACGTCAGTTCCCGGCCAACAAGAATAAACTAGAAACCAATCTAAAAGATCATTTATTAAAAAGATATACCATTTATTGCAAGACGTGACACGAAAAATTACCGAAAATGCAGTGTTCCGCAAAAAAAATTCATTTTTTAAAATGTTCGGCGTAAAAAAAATGCACAAATCCTTTCAGGGAAGAATACCGACTACTCAAAAAAAATATATGGGTTCGATCCGCTCAAAAAAGTTGAATTATGTAAGGATATGAACTTGCTCAATTTTCACAAACACTTAAATTCCTCCACGTAGGGAAAAACAATAATTGCAAATCTCCATTATAAATAAAGATTTCTCAGCTTAATTATAGTGAAATGGAATTGTTAGAGTCGCAGGAACACGGCTAAAAGAAATTAATTACAATAACTGTAAATTTAATAATTTGTAAATGGAAAATGAGCCAGATCGAAAAAGAGACAAGAGGATGAGATAGTAGAATAAATAATAACCCGTAAAGATTTTGATCCACACGTTTTATTACAAAGAAATGAATTTGAAGAAATGTAAAAAATTAGTACAAACAAAAATATGTACTATCATTCTCCACACGATCAATTTCTTCCTCCGTCTTCATGTTCAGGAGCCGAATGTGCAAAAGCAAGACGCACGGCATTTGCAGATCTGGAACGACGTTCGATTGTGACGAGAAAAAAGATGAAAAACAAAATGAAAATTCGTTTTTTTCATTATTTCATATTTATTTACATTTATTTTTATTTATTATTTATTGTTATCTATATTTATTTATATTTATTTACACTGCTCTCCCGCTTTAGGGCGGGTTGCGGGGTTGGCCTGAATGGCCTTTGCGAAAACCGGAGTTCTCTCAAACTTAGGGGAGTGTGATACGTTATGATGTCACGAATTACCGATGGGGTATAAAAAATATTTGGCAATCCTATTTTTAAACAAACAAAGATATCAAGTTGAAACTTAAGAGAATGATAGAAAATATGATAGGGCACATTTGTTAAGTGTCATTGTTTCAAAATTTTGAAAAAAAAAATTATTTTGAAAAATTTTTTTTTTCAAAATTATGAAAAAATGACACATAACAGATGTGTCTATTGATATTTCCTATCATTTTCTTAAGTTTCAACTTGATATCTTTGCTTATTTTAAAATAGAATTGCCAAATATTTTTTATACCCCGCCGGTAATTCGTGACATCATAACGTATCACACCCCTTTAAACAAGTTAAGACCGAATGAATTATTTCTGTTTCATTTTTGTCACGAGTGAAAAATATTTTTAAAATATAAGTTTAATTTAACGTTTATTTTAATTTTAAGTTTTATTTAGTTATTATTTATTAATTATTATATATAACGCATAACCAAAACACTGAAAACGAACTGAAGCGAACTGACGAAATTAACCGCTCAGGGTACTGCCCGCTTTGTGGCTACGGTACTTACGAACTCCGCTGAGCTCCTAGCTCAGCTTTCTCGTCCCCTTGGCTTGGACCCCTCACCGTCGGCGAAAATTCCTGGAACGCGTCTACCGGAGGTAAATAAAACGGAAGAGCAGTGTATATTATTTATTATTATAAATAATATACATATATAAATAATAAAAAAACGTACTTACAATTTTGGAGTAAATCCACGACTTCACCATACTTTGGTCCCACAGACCGACGAGACACTTTCGATTTTTCTGCTGCGGCTGCTATTATTGATATATTGAACTGCGTATTATGCCTTACTGACAGGGTCCTACCTAAAGTTTTTTTTTTCCCCTGGTCCCAATTGCCACCCTCTGCGTAGAAATAAATGGACTTGTAAATAACGCGTCGGAGTCCCTCAGACCGGTCTTCTAGGGTTAATAAAATTTAAAAATAATAATAATACTATTAATTGTATAAATAATTAAAATTAATAAAAATATATATAGAAGGTAAAGGGTAGATTTAAGTTAAGAATTATTTAATTGATTAATTCATTCTCTAATAATTATAGATTATTATAATGCTTTTTTTATTGTTTATCAATTAAAACGGAGTTTTTAATAAAAATATTCACATTTCTGATTAACTCCTTAAATAAGAGAGAGATTAATAAATTATTTTTAGCTCGTTTCAAAATTATATGCATCACCAAAATCATTAATGTCATCTGGAAAGTTTATAAAAATACACTGCTCCCGCGGTTTAGTGCGGGTTTCGGGGATGGCCTTCGAATAAAATTGCAGGTCTCTCAAACGTAAATAAGTCAGGGCCATATGAACTATTTCTGTTTCATGTTTGTCACGAGTGAAAAATATTTCTAAATATAAGTTTAATTTAACTTTTACTTTAATCTTAAGTTTTATTTATTGTTTATTAATTATTATATATAACGCATAACTAAAACACTGAAAACGAACTGAAGCGAAACTCCGCTGAGCTCCCAGCTCAGCTCTCTCGTCCCCTTGGACTCCGCACCAACAGCGAAAATTTCTGGAACCTATCTACCGGGGAGAAATAAAGCGGTAGAGCAGTGTATTTTTACAATTATATATTTTAAACATCCGTTCATGTTGAATTCAAAGCTTATCAAGTTTTCAACATTCCTTTTAATTTATCTTTTAATTGTTAAGGAGAAAACTTAATTATATAATAATTATTTATAAATATAAGAACTCGAAATTTTAAGTTTAGTTGATTTTAAATTTATTTTCAAATTTATGTGGTAAAATCTATGAACCTATTTCATATATTTTATAATTTATAGCATAAAATTGAATAAAAGCTTTTTAATTTTTGTTTGTTTGTTGAAAAATTGTTCTTTAATCAATTGAAGATAGAATATAATATT
>JBAGKK010044841.1:0-10348 GCA_037177015.1 Euceroptres primus
AGGTCGGAAATACGTTTTTCCGAGCAAAATGGATATATATATATATATATATATATATATATATCCATTTTGCTCGGAAAAATGTCATACTATTCTGTTTTAAAAATTTCCAAAATTTTTTACAGTGTACAACTTATGTTGCAGCATTAACAACATCTGAAAATTTTAACAAAAATTTCATTGAAGCTTTTCTTCTTTTAAATTTTTAATCTTACAGCTTATGTTACAACGATAACACCTGCAAATTTAAGAAAACGTTTCTCTGAAGCTTTTCTTCTCTTAAATTTGTAATAAAAAAGAAAAATAGATGGATGTAATATAACTTATTGATTCAAAGAAACGACCCTTTTACAAAATCCTGATTCTTGAGTTTGATCTGAAAAGATTGAATTCAACAGACTAGATTTTTTAAAAAGATGGTATTGTTAAATTAATATAGTATTTATTCCATATCTAGAAACCTTCCTGCACTCAGAAAAAAGTTTTTTTGATTCAACCAAAATTTTATTGAATCAACCAAATAAATACATTGCTATAAGGTCAATCAAAGTTTTGGCTGATTTAACAAACGTTTTTGTTGACTCAATAAAAAATTTGGTTTATTTAACTAAATTTTTTGATCGCTTAACAAATTTATTAGGTTAAACCAAGCGCTTATTCAAATCAAATAAATATTTATTTGAATGAACCAAAATTTGTTTGAAATAACCAAATATTTCTGTCTATCCAAAGAAACAGTATGTTTGATTCAAATAAATTTTTTTTTCTGAGTGTGGTATTAGAAAAACCTACACCTTGTTTCTGAATATAATAATGAATCCAATTTTTAATATAAAAACCCTTTTAAGGTTGTTGAATAAAATATAATATTTCTTAATAAAACATCAACTACTGATCGATGTTGATTCGCAAATTGAAGAGAAGTTTTTTGGACAAAAATTAATTATCCGTATACAGAGACAACTTGAATATGGTTAAAAAATACCATCTCTATAATAAGCCCATCCAATCTTTATTAGATTTATTTCCATATAAAGTAATTTATCATATAAAAACTTCTCAGAAAATTTATCCTTGAATATAAAAATATCGAATGTTAGAATTTGTGATCGATAGTTCTATTCTAGTAGTTGCTATTAGGTTTCAAATAAGATCTTCTGATGAGTCTTCCAGCTCTATTAGATTAGGCTGCATTTGCTGCTTTACTTTCAAGATACAATTAGAATGAATTGGTAGTATTCAAGTGCAAAGGCTTCCTAATCAGAACCTTCAGCTTTTTATAGTTCAGCTTTTAATAGTTTCCGGGTAAAATCAAATTTTATTATATTATTATTATTTAAATTAATATTATTAATGTTATAATATTATTATATATGATTTTATTATATTATTTTAAGAAAAATACTTTATTTTTTAAAATTTGGAGGCTCTTTCCCAAAATTAGTATTTAGCATTAGATTTTTTGACTTCTTTCTAATTTTTTCTTTTCCATCCTTTCTTAATATTTGTGTAATATTTTTTTACTCTTTTTTTCCATTGAAGTTTGCTTAGATCTTATCATATTTATAATAGATATTTTTAATACATGGAAATTTCTTCAAGTGTCAAAACTATAACCTTGGCCTTTTATGTTCATATTGTTACCTCTTTTTCGGAGTTTACGAGTACTATTGCTGAACATAATAATTATTTATTATTATTATTATTCTAATGAAATGATCAGGTGTTGTCCACACCTGACACCATTCTCTGTACATCACAACGAAGTGTGAATATTAGAACTATGAAAAGACTCTCTTAAAATTGCTCAACTCCGTTCGTATTCCTCTTTCGAGAGGCATTAAAATCTCACTGCGCTTAAGATATTCCTTCAAGAACGCTGAGAGAATTTAAATTTCAAAATTCATTCAAAGCGAAATAAAATTCGTTAGAGACATCAATATCAGTCCTTAAAACCTGATGTCTAAGTAGAAACGGGATGTAAAGGTCAGGCCGAGCGAAAGCATGTTATGTATAACATTATATTTTAAACCGAGGATATTCAAAGTCTTAGCTAAGACCATCAAAAGTATTAAGTTATAAGTAATAATAAACATTTCTGAAATTTAATAATAATAATTATTATTATTAATCTAAAATATTCTATAGATGAAAATACCTTCTACTTAACAAGATCAAATTACTTTTATTTTTCTTATTGCATGAAATTTATATTAGATTTAATTTATTTTTGTTTACCTAAACCACTGATATTTCAAGATCGATTTTCAAGCTGTGAAAGAAATTTTTAATAAAATAGAGAATAGTGATTAAATACCGAGTGATTAAAATGGAAGCAGTAGAGAAGAAAATTTACATCTCTGATGATAATTTTTCTCCACGAATGTCTTATCTTCTTTTTTAAAGTTGTTTCTTAATTTTATTATTTATTTCTTTTTATTTGGCTCCCTTTCTAATCTCACGTACGTTCTCGCGAGCTCGTAAATCCTAGCGCAAAGCATTTTTAAACGCTCCTTCGACATTAATCGTTCGATCGCATACGAGAGTGTAAGTGCGAGTGAATCACAGTCCTGATTTCCATGAGTACATACGAGAACCGGTACTCACCGTATTCTTAATGCAAAAAATCGACCCAAGGCTTCTCGTATTTACATCCTCCCACGTCATGTTCCATTTTTTTCTTCCTTCTTGACTGAAAGTGTCGTTCAGGACTCACAATCAGAAACGAAAGAACTCTTAATTGATTGTCTTCTTTCATTCCCACAAAAAGAGAGAAAATCAAACTGAATATACTTGCGAGAGAAAGTGAGTCTATAATTGATTCACTATATGGTTCTCAAGTACTAAAATTTAATTAGAATTAATTTATTTTGCAAACACTCATTTTCAATTTTCGTTTATTCTTTAAAAATATATTTCTTTTCTGAACTTATCAAAACATTTTGAAGAATGTTTTTGCATCGACAAAAACAAATTGTTGGTTAGGATACATTAGCAATGCATATTTAAAGGTAAAAACATTTTCTTTTCAATACTCAATGTTCGGCTTTTAAGAAGAATTATTATTATTCTTATCTCTGTTTTGTGAAACTACGAGAGAAGACCTTATCTCGAAACCTCGAACGTAGACAACAGAAAAAAATCATTGTCAATATCGGCCTCGTGTCTTTGCTTGCTCATCAACGACAAACGCACTACAATTTTCCAACTTATTCTGTCATTAACAATCATTTTAAAAAAGTTACCCAAAGTTAATATTGTGTTGCATCATTTAAAATCAGATTAAGGTTCGCCTCTAAAGGTGTTAAATAAATTTTAGGGATTCGAATTAGTTTTTTAATTCACTGCAGAATTTAATAACTTATCATTTAACATTTTGATCACTTTATTTATTTCCATAACAATAAAAAAATGAACATTATAATCTCGACTAAATTTGGACAGACTGATTTTCTTATTTATGAGAATAATTATCTGGAATAGTAACCTGAAAAGTAAGAAATGAATGAGGATGAATCTGAAACTGATTACTTATCAGACAACTCTTTTATTCTTAAAATTACACGCGATTGATTAGTATCCCCACGTGCACAATAGATTGATTCAAGCATTAGAATCTCTATTAAAAAGGCTATATATATATATTATAATTCTCAATTTCTATCCATCGGAATTGCTCCAGCAATATCTTAAGATAACTGAATACACTTCACCGAGAATCATAATATTATCTAATCCTCAGTCAGATAAAAACAGCCTCCTGTCAAGTAGAACAATCACTCATTCATCGAATAAATCCCGCGATTAATTAGAAGTCGCTAAATTAATTGCAAATCCATTGGTTCTTAATTATTTGACCGACTTTTAGACTTTTTTTGTATTATTTCTTCAGCAGAGTGTATTTAAATGTCTTGATTTCACGTCCATCAATTTTTGCAGTAATTATAAAAAGTATAAGGTTTGGAGTCTATGAACTGTTATAAAAATCTTTTGGGATGAATTTTTAGAGTTCTATATATTGAAGGAGGCATAAGTGTTTAACTACTGGAGAAGTCCCAAGTTGTCATGCGACATGAATAAAATATTACCAAATGGTGAGGGTCGAAGCAGTAGGAATTGCAAATGTAACTATACCATATTCGTTAAATTTAAATATTTTACTTATTATTCCGTGCCTTATGTTTATCCCATTTCTCAAGAATTTTCAGAATAGAATCTTTAACCCATTCATTTATTTCTGTAATTGTATAATAATCGTTAATACATTTATTGTGCCCCACCCATGACGAGACTTAAACAGACAGGCATAATTATTCATTTCTATCAGTCAATTGTCTATTGACTGATATTTATAGATACTCAGTCTACTTGAAATCCGCCCCACAATTATTTCTATTAATGGACCAAAACAGGTTAAACTTTCAAGCGCCTAGAGACAGACACTAAAAAGAATTTTTGACACGTATGTATGTACATACATATGCACACACACACACACACACAATGTGTGTGTACATGTTGATCTTTAATTCTGTAGATATATCTGTAGCGGACAACTTTGTATGCACGCATATGCATGATCATCGAAACAAAACGTGAAAAAGGTAGAGACTCTCTTGATATTGAAAAATACGTGCATGCGCGAACGATGCACGAGCCAATTTCACGGTGGACGCGTTTTTAGCATTTTGATGGGACTGGACGACGTTTATTGGTGGACAGATGAAGTCACTTAACTCCGTTAGCCCTGGTACACATTCTCCATGCACAATGACCTAACACATTCTCGCAGCTTATACGTTTCTAGAATCATGTGTGCCTGTACATCATACATATATGAATAACTATTCACGCAAGTGCACAGTGTAAACATGCATAATAGTGTAATACACATATAATGCACATGTAATACACAAACTGTACACACATCGTAATGGTGCACATATGATACACACATATTCCATTTATAGTATGTATGCATATATGTAGTGAATCCATTTATAATACATATGTAATACAGTGAATCCATTTATAATACATATGCATGTAATGCAAATATAATGGATTATATATAGTACCTACATAGTAATATTAGTAATAATAGTAATAATGCAGATAAAATAAATGAGATTCTCTTATCCGACTGCATCTTTTGATCATAGATGATCACGAGTATGCACCTTCTTTCCAAATGCACACATAAACGTGCATGTACTTGAAATTTCAAACGTTAAAAACAAACGAAATATTTCTCGACTCAAGTTAATCTTGAAATGAAACAAACTAAATAGTATGAACATAGGTTCTTGTAATCAAAATAGTGGTTCATACACTCTGTCCCACAAGAGTGTGGCGCGCAAGTCTATGAAAACTGCTCACTAGGTATAATTCATGGTTATAATCTGAAAGAGGAGTATTAACTCTATTACGCAATATATTGAAGATGCCACAATTCCTTTAATATTATTTGTAAGTATTCATTTCTTATAAAGAGTCTGATTTACTGGCTTAGAAAAACAAAAAAGAAACATGTTCAAACGACGTCACGTTCTGTAAACAGTCTTACAAGAATGTGAAATACTTTAAGGTTATTTGATACATAATGATGTCACGAATTACCGACCGATTTTTTATTTATACTCAGCGGGTTTACTAAGAGAGAAATGCAAATATAAAGCTGAAATTTAAGGAAATAATAAGAAATATATCAAGGAATCGATGTCTGGTGCTTTTCAATTTTTATTTTGAAAAAAGTTATTTTTGAAAAAATTTTTTTTAGGATAAAAACTGAAACGCACCAGATATCGATGCCTAAATATATTCTTTATTATTTTTCGAAATTTCAGCATTATATTTGCATTTCTCTCTTAATAAACCCGCTGAATGTAAATAAAAAATCGGTCGGTAATTCGTGACGTCATTATGTATCACATACCCTTAAACATAAAGTATGAAATGTAAGCTTTAACACTATACCTAGAAATATTAAAAACCTGCAGTGGTTGCGAAGTTATTCGCTGAAGGGGATACTCTGGTACTAATGAACATTTTTTAAAGAATTTTTATTTTAGATTACAAATAATTTTTGAATGTCAATATTTTCACACCTAAAAGTAGAGATATTAAACTTATAAAAAAATTTTTTTATTGCTTTTTGATGATTTCTTTAATTGAAATGGCCGCCTGAAATTGGCCCTCTTTTTCCGTGGTTGGCATGATAACTTGACATTGGATCATCTAAAAACAAAAAGTTATACAGATTATTAAAAAGTAGGATATTCGCTATCGTATGAACCACGATCAAACACCCCTGACCAAAAAAAAAACAACAAAAAAAATGACGGACTTTTGAATTTTTCGAACATTGTTTGCAACTTCAATTGTTTAAAAATACGGTTAAATATTAATGAATAATTTCAATTCTGCTTCATACTGAAACCATACATGTATGGAGTAAGCTTTTAAAATTTCAGCTTGATCGGTTCAATAGTTTTTTTTTATGGTTGTTTCAACCACGGAAAACGAGAACAAACTTGTTCCAACCACGGAAAACGAGCACAAACTTCAGGCGGCCCTTTCAATGAAAGAAATCATCAAAAAGAAACAAAAAATTTTTTTTATAAGTTTAATATATCTACTTTTAGGTGTAAAAATATTGACGTTCAAAAATTATTTGTAATATAAAATAAAAATTCTTAAAAAAATGTTCATTAGTACCAGAGTAGTCCCTGAAGAAGAGAATAGTGGAATTTTCACACCTTACTGTGCTTTAAATTCGATATCTGCATGAAAAATAGTCAAAATAACTTCAAAAATAGCTCCTTCAAAACAGAATTTTCCGAAGAAAATAATGATTATGACGAAAATTAATTGTCAGGTTCAGGAACAAAATTATTTAATAAATTGTCATTCAAAATTGAGGAAGCGATGAAAGTGAAAATCGAGGTTTTCACTGTTTTCTATTCTGGTCAATATCTTCAAAACCAGTGGTTCTATTTTAATTCAAAAGTGATCAATTTAAAGCTTGTTTTATGCGAGGGTTATACTGGGCAATCGACTGCGGTGAATTCCTCTAATTTCCATTGATTGCCAATGAGTTGGAGAGAGACAGAGATAGAAAAACAACTAAAAAACAAGAGAGACTGAGATTTCCAGAGATTTCCGAATATGATTTCCGGAGTGAATATTCCCTCGGTTTTATGTAGATTAAGCCCATAAGTTTTCATCAACTTTCGATCATGTTGCTTTAAATGACAGAAAATTGAAAATAATTCGTCTTATTTTATGTCTAAAATTGGTTTTAAAATATCATTGTAACACGAATCGTATAAAAGAGATAATACGATGCTTTTTCTCTTGCGTAATAGAGTTAATACTCCTATTTCAGATCATAACCATGATTTATACCTAGTGAGCAGTTTTCATAGGTTTTTGCGCGCCACGATTTTGTGAGACAGATCATCATGAGCCTTTTAATCAATTCATTATTTTCTTTGTAAATAAGTCCACATTTCAGAATAAATGTGAGATTGAAGAGAAATCAAATAAGAATTTGGTTCATTTGAACGTTTGGAACTTCCTTTGAGAAAATGTCGCAATATGGGACAAGCTCGAGGCTCAATGAACTCCAAACTGCGTGCTTTTCGCCTTGTTTGATATTATTATTGTTATTATTATCATCATCGTTATTATTATCTGGTACAAAGGTGCACAGAGCTTTTGAAACACGCTTACAATGAAAGGAGGGGCATACTGCCTCACCCGTCCTGCCTGAAGTGCCTCCCATGTGTGTGTGTCACACACACACATTGTGTTCATAATAAATACCCTGTAAAAATAGAGCGGTCAAATTGAGCTATTCGACCCATTACAACCGAATTACGTGTGCAATTGTGCATGGGTGTGTATCGTATCGTGCGACCCTGAAGAGGATCCATCGAGGTCATGTGGCGCCAACTACAATAAGGGCTGCGAAATTTCCTCACTTGATTTATTACCCCCAATTATTAGGTAATTATTAAATACATATACCCTTAAGAAAAGGACGCGCGAAAAATGATAAATTTATCAAAAGTTGGGCAGCAAAATCTGTACGGCCCTAAGGAGATTTATCAGGGCTAGACAGGCTTTTGAAAAAAAATTAATTACAGGCTTCACAGTTTTCCCCCTATTTTTCCCTATTTTTAAAATATTTACCCCTTTTTCCCTTTCCTGTCATTTTTTCCCTTTAATGCGGACTGAATTAATAAAATTAAATAGTTTTAGAGGTTTTTAACCCTTTAAGGCCAGCATCCAGATTTCGTTGACTAAAAAATCTTAAAAAATTCAGGGATAATCTGCAGTCATTTTTTGAGCGATTTTTACAATAAAATTTTTAAATATTGTTTTTTAATTTTCTCGGTTTCCATTGAGTGTAAGATAGTTTGAAGGGTGGCAGTGCAGAAATAGATAATCAACATTTTTGTCGAAAATGGGTTTTTTTGCATAAAAATTCTTAAAAAATCAAATACATGTTGGGCTAAGAAGATTTTTTCGAAGCCTCATTTTTAACCCTTTTAGTGCACACTGTACCAAATATTACACATAAGGTTACTGATTATTTTTTAAAAATAACTACTACATTTCTAATAAAAAAATTCTGAGAAAATTTGACAAGCATGAATGGATCCTAAAGAAGGTTTTTCAAACAGAAATTAATTTTAAAAATTTTTTGTTTATAATTGAACAGTTTTAATTTTATTGATAACAAAATTCGACAGATTCAAAATGAAGCATTGAAATATAAAAATGTAAAAATATTTATACCTACAATAAATAATTTGTTACTAAATAATAATTATCAATTAGAGACTTTAATAAAATGTTTAAATTCAACATCTCTCGAAATTTTATGATTTTAAATTTAGTCTTATAAATGAAACGTTTTCTGAATTATTCATTCAAAACTGAATAATTAAAAATTAATATTTAATATTAGTATTTATATTATATTATTATTCTCCTATTTTTGTGAAAAAATCACCCTTTTTCCTTTTTTTGACAGCATTTTGAACTGTGAAGCCTGTAATTGCCATCTTACAACATATTAGTAGTGTTACTCATTTAAATAGTTAAGATGCACTCTAAACGTATTTTCTCTGGAATTAAGTAAATTTTACCATTTCACATTGTAACCTGTTACAAAGAAACTCGTGAACGCGGCTATTTTCATTGCTCAAGTTACACAATGTGAAATGGTAAAATTTACTAAATTCCAAGAAAAATGCGTAATTTGGGTAATTTTAGCTATTTTCGTTTCTCCGCGCTCATTTCGTTCATTTATTAAATAATTTTTGAAGCCTTCACCGTCTTAGATTGTAAAATTAATTTCTCATTTTCAAACTTCAGCTATTTGTTTAGAAAATTTATTTGAATTTATGACGTTTCTAGTTAATAGTTAAAAAATGAGAAATTAATTTAAAAACCTAAGACGGTTAAGGCTTCGAAAATAATTGTTAAATGAACAAAATGAGAACTCACTGATTAAAATCCGATAATTTTTAAAGGACGTAAATATTGTTCTCTTAGAATGTGTTAAGGGTATGTGATACATAATGACGTAACGAATTACCGACCGATTTTTTATTTACATTCAGCGTGATTATTAAGAGAGAAATGCAAATATAATGCTGAAATTTTGAGAAATAATGAAGAATATATTTGAAGGATGACAGTACAGAACTAGATAACCAACATTTTGGTCAAAAATGGGTTTCTTGCATAAAAAATTCTTAAAAAATCAAATATATGTTATGCTAAAAGGATTTCGCCGTGGTTAACTTTTTTACATTGAACTTTGTTTACCCGTATTCAGCAACTCAATATCTCGAGAGCAAGTTTTTATTTTATTTTTTTAAACTTAAAATGGCAGTTTTTATCGGAATCCGCATCCGAGCCTGCTCGAATTTTAGGCTAGTGTCACTTTGATATTGTCAACTTCCACATTATTATGCTTTTATTTCCCAATTTGTTATGTGATTTCCCAAAATTACAGATCAATACATTCATTATTTTAGTAATAAGTCCTCTGAATGTAAAACCCCAGATAGCACAACAAATTCCCAGAACCTTCTAGGAATATTCCACTGGAAGATTTGGTATATTCCACTGGAAGGTTTCAGGAAGGTCCCGGGAATAAGGTAAATGTCCGCCTAGACTGGAATATTCCAGTGGAAGGTTCAGGGAATATGTTGCGATATTTGGGGTTTTACATTTAGCGGATATAATATTTATTAGGTTTAAAAAATAATAAGGAAAAACCTTAAAAATACGACTTCTTCCAGACTAATAGTTTATTCCATGAATTTAG
>JBAGKK010044852.1:0-10347 GCA_037177015.1 Euceroptres primus
TCAAGAATTTCATAAATCGTATAATATACATTTTATATGGTTCATTTAGTTGTATAAATTATTTCTATCGTACAGGTACAAGAAAAAAAGATTTTTTCTATGAAATTTTATGGTAATAATTAAAAAATGATACCTGGAAAAATTTATTTTTTACCAGGAAAAGTCCTGGAAATTTTTAAAGAAGAAACGCTAGACACCCTGGATAAAGGATTATTTTACAAATTTAGTCGTCAGTGCAAAATCCTCCAGTATTTAATGATTTAAATTAATTGATTTTTATAATGAAATATAATTTAAAATCCTTTAGAAGGATTACTCTAAAGTAATCCTTAGTAAGCAAAGAATTAACAACTAGATTTCATTGAATACTTGGAAGAGTAGATGGGATTTTTAAAAAGGATGCTAGAAAAAACTTCTCCTAACAAAGAAAATAAAAATCAAATTGGTAAACCTCTCGATTCTTAAAAATTAAAATTTAAACCGGTTAGAGCTACTTTGGATTTGAAAAATTGCAAAGAAAGCCAGTTTTATTAATTGGAAATGAATACACGGAAAAAAAATACTTTTAAATCTATAGCATATGCTATTACTATCTGTCAAAAGCAGGTGCTATAGAGTTCAAGTAATATGCTCTGGAATTTATAGCATCGCTGTTGAATCAAAATCTTCTATTTTTGAATCAAAGTTTACCGATTTGAATCAACAGTGATACTCAAAATTCTATAGTATATAAACTATAAATCAATAGCGGACCACAGATCTAGCAGGTCTGCAATAGCATATGCTATAGATTTTGGCAGATCGCAGTAGCATATGCTATAGATTCAAAAGTATTTTTTTCTCCGTGTACAAGTTGAAGACCTTTAAAACGCAAAATTTTCATGTACTAATGACTTTAAGAAACAAATTAATCAGACCCATCCTTCTTCTTTAATGCAAGGTTTTGCACTTGAAGACTTGTAGAAAGTCCTTCATTCTCAAAAGACTATTGAACAATATCTCATAAATAATTGAAATATTCATCTTCCCGGATAAGAGTACTACAATACAAATATTCCATTATCCTGAGCAAACAATAAATCCTCACAAACAAGTCACTTGACTCATGGACCAATGAGTTTCTCGACAATCTATTTGAGTCCTTCTGCTTTGTACCAGAACCCCTTTTCATAAAGCAAATAAATCGTGTCTTTCGCAAATCTAGTAAATTGTTGATTTAGAAATAATGAATAGAGACTGAAAAGACCACGAGGACAAATTTCCTTGTTTTATGGCCTTTTCCTTGATCAAATGAAAGATCATAACATCAATGACTTGAGTATCGAATAACATGTTCACCTACATTGTTACCTATTGTTTAGCTCGACTCGTCCCAGCCTAAGTATTTATTTATGCGGTTACCTTCGGCATAGTAATACGAGGATACTGATTCGTCGATTATTTACGTTCGCGTGCCTATGATGACCTTTGCATTAACGAGTCAATGATTCGCTCTGGGATCATCGTTTAAACAAATATTGTGATGGTTAGGAAGAAAAGAATCTTTCTGGCCAAGTCTAACTATAACTCGAGACTCTGAGAACTGGGCTGCGGCCTTGTGTGAGAAATCTGAGGATCGCAGGTGAAGGTTCAAGATGACAATGGCATTTGTCTCCAGAGGTATTTGAATGCTGGGTGAAATGCTAGGAGAAACTAGTACTGCATTATAATAAATTCGTGTCAAAGAATTTGTCTTTCAGATTATAACCAACAGACAAGAATAATGGAGATGCTTTATACTAAATGAACTTTATACTAAAAAAAGCTTTAAATTCAACTTTAAAAAAACTTTATATTAAATCAAAATAGCTTGCCATTCGAAATATTGATTCTGATCTTCAAATCAATTAACTTTTGTCATCAGGGATTCATAGTTTCTAAACTTGAACACTCGCTGATAAAAATATAGTTTCCTCATCTTCAGAACTTTTTTCCTAACCATTTCATATTGACATAGGTAGGCAAATAGTTCTTTTATATTTTTAGTCAGTTGGAGGTTACAGAGGAATATTGACACCTGGTCTGTAGAGACTTCAGAAATGAAGGGAATTAAAAATTTGAAAAAAAAAGAAAGATTGTTTTTTATTTGCTCACCTTGGATCTTTGACCATGAGCTTCCGCATGAGATCTTGGGCCTCTTTGGAAACATCCTCGAAGAGATCGTCGGGGAAGTCTAATCGGCAGCGACTAATATTACAGAAGGTTTCTTGCTTGGTATCTCCTCCGAATGGCGAACACCCAGTCAGGAGAACATACAGCAGAACGCCAACGGACCACATATCGGTGGCGAGGCTTATCGGCTCGTAATTCAAGACTTCCGGGGCTGAAGAAGAATTCAAATTTAAATTTTAAATCGTAATTTTTTAGAGTTTTATATTTAAAAAATGGTTAAACCCTTAAAAAATTATATTTAGGAAGAAACAAGAACAATGAAGAACGGAGATAAATTAATTATAAGAGAGGCGAATTATTTTTACAATTGACTTACCAACATAATCGGGAGTGCCTAAAATTTCACGAATATCTGCACCGTGACTGATGTATCGAGATATTCCGAAATCGCAGAGTTTAACGTCGCAATCAGGAAAGTCACCGGTGAGAACCAAGTTTTGGGGCTGCAACAAGAAGAGGAATAAAAATTAGTATTTTTAATTAATTGCAAATATAGTTATTATTCTAAAAGAATAGGAATATTAATTCATTCACTTATAATTAACAAAGAAGAGTGTTTTATTGAGCTAAATGTGATGAAAACAATATCTAATTGTAAGTTCTTTATTGGCAGAGAAAAAAAATTGTAAGTTCTTTATTGGCAGAGAAAAAAAAATTCCAATTTTTTTTTAGATTTGATTCTTTTAAAGCTAAACAATTGGCTTGTACTTCTGTTACGCACAGAGTGTTTCGTTTCGGAGGGATAACATTAATAATAAATTACAATAATACCCTTGAATAAAGTGCGTGACCTAAAAGTTGGGTTGAAAGTATATTTAGAGAACAGTAATTTCTCAACGAGAATGCTTTCCTCAAGTACCCAGTCTTCAGGAGGGTCTCGGAGGATTATGCAGCAACAGCATGATATTAATAGGTGGGTCGACATTATTAAACAGTCTGAATAAATATCGTATGCTGACCCTTCCGATACGAGCGATTAATCGTTTCGAGTAAATGCTTGTTTAAACACAAACCCCTCGTGTGAATGGACTCAATGGACTGAGCACATTGTCAACAACACATGGTCGGAATTTATTCAGAGAAGAAAATGAAGCTGCATGATTTTCAGTCTAGAGAGCAAATAAATCATGTGGAAGGTTTAAATAGGATTATACTCAGGTTATAAAAAAATGTTAAGTTGCCAGGGAAACTAATGGCCCAAATCTGAAGATTCTGAAATATAACAGGTTTTGGAGCATTTTCGAAGATTTTGGAGGGGTTTAAAAAACCCTGAAAGAATTTGAGGATTCTGGAAGAATCTAGAAGATTCTTAAATAGTCTAGAATATTTCGAAGAATTTTAACAGATTTTGGGTAAATTTTTGAAAGTTTTAGAATACATTGAAAGTCTGAAAGCGTTTAGAAAAATCTAAAAGATCCTGGAAGATTTATAGAATATTATGAAGAATCCAGAATCTATATTACTTAAGAATCCAGAAGATTCTACGAATAATTCTAAAAAAATTCTGGAGGATATTAGAAGACTGAGGAATTCTAGAAGATTCTGGAAGATTTCTGTAAATTACGGAGGATTCTACAATACTCTGAAAGAATGTGGATCTTTCTGGAAGATTCTAGAATATTTTGGGAAGTTTTTAAGATTCTGGAAGGGTTTAGAGGATTTTTTGGAAATTTTTTAAATTGAAAATCTTAGAAGGCTCTGAAAAGAGTCTAGAATCTAGAAGGATCTAGGAAAACCTAGAAGATTCTAGAAGATTATGGAAGAGTTGAGAACAATCAGTGAATGATGCTAGAAAATTGTAGAGGATGGTAAAAGTTTCTAAAACAGTCTAGAACATTTTTGAGAATTTTAACGGATTTTTGGAAATTTTTGAAGATTTTAGAATTTTTAGAATTTTAGAAGATTTAGAATTTTAGAAGATTTTTTTTAGATTTTTAGAATACATTGAAAAAAGTCTGGAAGAGTTTAGAAAAATCTTAAAGATCATAGAAGAATCCAGAAGATTCTAGAAAAATCCAGAAAAATCTGGAAGATCGTAGAAGAATCTAGAAGATTCTACGAACAATTCGAAAAAACTTTGGCGGATGTTAGAAGACTCTCAGGAATTCTAGAAGATTTTGGAGGTCTTCTGCAAATTTTGGAGGTCTAGAAGAATGTGGAAGCCTCTGGAAGATTCTAGAAGGTTCAGGGCAATTGTTAAGATTCTAGAAAGTTTAGAGGATTTCTTGGAATTTTTGAAAATTTCAGAAGGCTCTGAAAAGAGTCTGGAATACAGAAGAATCTAGAGAATCCTGGAAGGTTCTAGAAGAATTTGCAAGATTCCAGAAAAATCTATGAATGATACTAGGAAATTCTAGAGGATAGTAAAATATTCTGGAAGATTCTAAAGCAGTCTAGAATATTTTAACAAATTTTGGAAGACTCTGAAAGAGTTAAATTAAATTAGACTCTGAGAGTCTAAATAAATTTACCGGATCCTGGAAGGTTATAGAAAATTCTGGAAGCGTCCAGAAGATTCGATGAATCTAGAAATTTTTATAGATGTTAGAAGATTAATTATTTTAGTCTTTTATAGATTCTATAAAAGACTATAGTCTTTTAAGATACTTTTTAGTTTTTTATAGATTTTGGAGAATTAGATAAGATTCCAATAAAAGGCTGTGAAAAAATGTGGAATATTCTAGAGGATTTTAGAATATTCTAGAAATTTCTGAAAGGTCTAGAAGATTCTTGAAAAAACTAGAGGATTTTGGAGGATTTTAAAAGACTTTTTACAAGTGAGGAAGTATCTGGAACAGTCTAAAATATTATAGAAGAATCTAGAAAGTTGTGGAAAATCCAGAAGATTCTATGAAGACTCTAGAAAAAATAGGAGAAATAAGGGTCCGATTGTGAACCCTAGAAACGACATAAAGGGCGTAAGGTTTAAAGTTTCAAGTCAATCAAAAAATAGCAGATGCATATTAGATGAGGGTTGGTTCCACAAGAGGGTTGTGGATATAAAAACAAAATTATCGGCCGCCCTAGGTGGTCGGTTCGATCTAGCATTAACAATGAGTCCTCGCATGCTGCTGTGAGCTATGAACGAAGAGTAGAGCCTGGTGGATCCCAGCATGACTATTGTTCGATTGTTTCCACCTTCACAGTAACAACAGAGAGAAATACCGGAAAAAAATAGCGGACAAGTGGGCACGCGTATTCTGCTAACCTAGGCCGCTAACGGCCTTTGCGTTCGTAAAATAATTTACCTTTATACATTCGCTAGTTCATAAAGTGTGCTTTACGTTTACGTGCATATGAACGGCACTTAAGAAACCCTATGTGACGTAAACGCGCTTGCGAATCGATCGTTTAATATACTCGAGACTGGCAACAGACATTTATCGAGTCTTTTGACCCTTCCGTTTAGATCTCAACGAAAATAATCGCTTCCGAGTTGCGTAAACACGGCTAATTTCGTATACGATATTGAGGAAATGATATTTCTAGAAGTTTATTGGTTAAGTTCAAACATTAGAGCAGGAAGAGGATTTCGCTCTGTGATTTATTTTTTCCGGAAGTACTATCAGGGAAATATAATTTTAGAATTTAACTACGTTTCCAAATTTTTCGGAAGAATTTGTTAAGTGCATAAATAAATTTTCGGTGCCAAAGGTCGAATAAACAAAAACATAAATTTGAGTTTAAATTGGCTACGTTTCGGACGCTATTTTTCAAGCCTGCAGTAAATTTATTATAAAAAATCAATTAAAATAAATAAATACATTATTTACATAATAAATCATCATAATCATAATGACAAATACGTTCTTTACATAATGAATCATCATACTCATAACGACAAATACATTCTTCACATAATACATCATCATAATCATAACGACAAAAATAGAAGTTAAAAAAATTATCTAACAGCAGTAAATAACAAGTATAGAAATTTAATCATTACCTGACATTAATTGAAACAACAATTGAAAGAGCTGTGGATTTAGTTAAATCAGAGCTTATTGGATCATCCCTCATCCCAACATTGTGATTCATTATCCAAAAGTTTCATCGAAAAATGAATGAAATTATAATTTGTATATTAATGTTGACTATAGTAGCCATTAATATCACTATGGAAATAAGGAAATTCAAAATAATGTCAAAAGAAATTTGGTAAAGTGAGGTTAAGTTACGAAAGTGCATACATGAGGTTATAATCATAAAATGATCAAAAAACTTACCAAATTTAATATAAGGTCACATTGTTGCGATTTTGGATAAACCAAAATAAGGTTAAATATGTTTAATAAAATTCACATTTTTGATAAATTTGAAAAAGATTTGAAAAGCAGAAACACGTTTACAAGCAATCTTTGAACAGTCAAATTTCAACAAAGCAGACTATCTTTCCTTCCAAGGACCTTGGAATTCACAATTTTTTATGTTAAAAACATTCACAAAATTTTCAAAAATCCAGGAATTTTACGCAAGTTCTTTTTTTCAAAATTGCATTCCTTTTTCCAGTTATATTCCTTTTTTCAGTTACATTCCTTTTTCCAGTTACATCAATCAATAAAATGGTTCTAACAACTATAATAACTTCTGTGATTGCTAATGGAAAAGTTAAGCATATACTTTGAGGAATAACAAAATTATACAGTTGGTTTGTAATCGGAATACTAAATAATAGTTTGCAAGATGCTTTGTGTACGTATTCATTATTCATACGTTTAGAATAATCCCCTTGTGTCGTGTTTTATTAGTGAAATAGTTTCGTTTTATTAGTACCTTATTTTAAGTATATATGCAGCATTCCTGCAGTTAAAGTATGGAGTAACATATTCTCAACGTAAGTGCAAAAGAGTTTCCGCCAGGACTGAGAAGCTAATAAGCGAACATTATACTTTGATGTGCAATTTACTTTTGCGATTAAAAGCGCAATCCGCAAGAGGTTTCATGTGCGCAACGACTCAGTCTAGCTGGAAAGTTCATTTCCTTTCAGCTTCGCAATGCGTGGAAACTCAGTACACAAGGACTTAATCCGATAAAAAAAGCTTCATATTACGAGGAATTTGAAACACAAGTTCAAAATGATAATAACTCGGGAGTAAATCAATGAATAAATAATTAGACAAGTACAACAATATAAAAACAATTTTATCACTCGGAATATAAGATTTGTTTTACAAGAACAAAGAAAATTATATAGTTATTTGAAAACATGTCTGGCACTTTAGTTGACAATTGAGTTTGTGTGTTACGTTTCGTTATACTAAATTATAAGCGAGACGTGACTAGTTTGCCACATGAGCTGCCGGATGAGTTTAATAGGAAGATTTAAATTTAAAAGATGCTCATACACCCAATTACGTTGTACGTTGTTCTGCCAGATCAAATATACGTTTTGTGATGGATCTAATCAGAATAAATATTAACGTACTTTACTGCAATCAAATTTCAAGATTTATTCACGTTTAAAGTGATTCAATTTCATTCTATCCCACAATTATTAAAAGCATAATAATCTCAAGTGAGACAAAAAGCATAATAGTCTCACACTAAATCCAGAAGTATAATTTTTTATCCGAAGATGGATCAAAACGTTACAAACAATTGAAAACTACATTACTACTACATAAACATATCCAGATCCATTTTTGATCCGAAGATGGATCAAAACGTTACAAAAAATTGAAAACTACATTATTACTACATAAACATATCTATGTAGTGGTTATACAGTTGTCAATTGTTTGTAACGTTTTGATATTTTTGGATTTAGTGTGTTATATTGATGAAATATTTATCCACCCCCTGATTAATTGTATTTTCTCAGTTCGACAAAAACACGAAGAGTTTTGCTTAAAATTTTACCTTTTTCCTTACATTTCTCAGTTCGACCAAAACACATAGTTTTACTTAAAATATAACCTTTGTTTCTTACATAAACATTTGTGTTTCCGGTTTTTCCAGGCCAATGAAAAAAAATACCAGCTCAATTTTTTTAAGGACTTGAGAATTAAAAATTCCAGGGGGATGATTACGATTGCTTTTCACATCTCTCAATCTTTTCATACATTTCTTTTTCTTTAAATTCTAAACCCCATAGAGCTTTTGTGATTGTAGGTGCATCACAGCGGTAACTATAAAACACAGCCATAGAAGTACTTGTGTATTTGAGAAGCGTGCGTAATCGGGTCGCCAGTGCGTAACCGGATACAAGAGTGTGTACAAACCGGTAAGCACTGTGTGTAATTGTGTATATATGTAACCACAGTATAACTATAGATATTATACATTATACAAAGCTAGCTCTATACGCACGCGATACACTCGGTTGATTTCAACGTACTTTTATAATCTACTCATACTGTCATTGTTTTTTCCGTTAATTGAAGCGATTCCCCCTTTTCTTCCTTCTTTATCCACGCCGAAACCTTTCAGACCAGCAGGTGATTCCCCTGCTTTTTTAGCACCTGCTTCTCACCATTTACAAGTTCCAATACAAATCATTTGCATTTTTTATTACCCTCCTTAAAATATACTATTGTATCCACTGTTATTTTTAATAGTTTTGTTCATAAGAAGGTAAATAAATTATCCATAGAAACAGTATTAATAGTTGCAGTTGTGACTGCATAGTTATTGTATTTTACGAACAAAAGACATATAAGTATCCATCCTTCATCGACACATAAATGTAGAGAATTTTTTAATGTGTTCCGACTGGAAATGTTGCGAGACTGAAGGACAATATTGTTTGAGGCTCAATAATGTTCTGACTGGAGCCAATAACTAGAAATGATCGATTTGTCAAGAGTGATTGACAGTGACAAGAGCTAATCGCAGGAAGGATGTGCATAAGTCATTATGCGAGTTGAAGATGGTCATTGTACTCCGCAGAGGCGTTACTAGCTGAAAAGATTCTCACGACTTCTCTGTGTCACTGACTCGTGAAGTTAAAGTGCACACTACGAGACTACAGACGTTGGTAATCGACGATAATGAGTTACACGAGTAATAATAACTTTAACTCTTAAGGTGCTGCTTAGCACCGGACGTTATGCCTTTATATCTCGTGAATGCATAACTTGTTCATTGTCAGACAAAAATTATAGCTCCTAAATCAGCTTTTCAAATTATCAAACACATTTTAAATCATCGTTCCACTTATTCCGAGAACACAAATCCTAGTTTTATAAATCTCTCGCTTTTTTCCTATTTGCCTACCGATAACCGTAATGAAGTAGAAAATAAATGGGACCGATCTCATAAGTTTTCTCAGAAATCAGATACGAAGAAACACATAAACATCAATAAATGAGAAAATTATTTTTTGTTCAAGTTCGAGAAATCACTAACAAGATGGCATTCCATAAATCGCCTTTTAGTCCAGTCAAATTATCGGAAAAAGAGGCGAAATCCCGTATTAACTCACGAGCGAATTGTTTTTTTGTTTAATTGCTTCAATTTAGGTCACTTATGTACCATCTGGTTTTGTGTCAAGAATTTCGGACCGGAACTCGGGCATATTTTTTGAGAAAGGTGACGAAAATCACATATGCGTAGATTACTGATCTCCTATGGGTTTTAGCGAAAAAAAGTAGAAACGTTGGAAAGAGGTAGAAAGGTGGAAAGAAAGTAGACAAAATGCTGCAAAATTTGGACAAAAAGTATTATTATTATTATTTAATCACAATAAAGAAACATACATTTGCATATTTTTGCATGTTTCTTTATTGTGATTAGATAATAATAAAAATAAAAAAGACGAAATAAATAATAAAATAAAAAAATAAATGAATAAAATAAATAAATATATTAAATAAATAAAGAGAAGGAAGGGGATTTGGTTGGTCGCTTTCTCATTTTTCTTTCCTCTTTTTTATTTTTGTAGGATCTTTTTGGAGGATCCTTTTTTTGAATTATAATAGGAGCATGTCAATTAACTTGATCATTGGACGTTAAATAGGATTTTAAATTTGATTTTAATCTAATTTAAATTTCTTAAATTTACAGACAATTTAAAGTGTAATAATTGAAGACACGAGAATGACAACTTGGTAAAGATCATTTGAAGTTGGACCCCCAAGTAATAGTTAAAATAACCTAATTTAGGGGCCAACTTCAAATGGTCTTTACCGAGTT
>JBAGKK010044863.1:0-10347 GCA_037177015.1 Euceroptres primus
CCCTGGCGTCTTTCCCCGCAATCAAAGTTACACTCAAACGCCCTCCGTGTCTTCTCTATACCTATCTTCACTCAACGATATTAGTATATAGTGTTTATTTAAAATTTAGTAGGGTGCAAGCGAGTAGGCGAAAATTCAAAAATATTTCGAGAAAATATATCCTGTACTCTAGTAGCAGGGAATTGAATTGAAGTTAAAAAGACTTCACGCGCAGTGACGTTAGATAGAAACAGACGATGTTCATAGTTCTGTTTAATTGTTTTTTAAATAAAATAATTATTTTATTTCATTTTTCAGTAATGACGGATTTGTCCAGTTTTTCCTTCAAGGGTAAACAAGTATGATACAAAAAACTACATTTTAAAATTAATTTGGTTCAATTTGGTGATGGCTCCCGGTAGAACCATTGAAATAAAATTTTCTAATTGAGAAATACGGAGTAAAATAATAGTTATTTAGAAAATGATCATTACTGTCATAAAGCTTATTAAAATACCTTTCTAAATCACTAAACTAAAGTTAATTTGGTTTAGTTTACATAGAATATGCGTTTGAAAAATGCTCTGCGCATGAAAATGGTGAATATACCATGACCGACATCTCGATAACCGTGCATTATGGTGTTGAGTGGTTTTGCCTCAAAAGTTCGGAAATATGGGGCTATAAAATAGCCAAGTTTCAAGAAGATCGGTAAAGGTTGAAAATTCGAGGTGCGCTGAGTTGGGAAAGAATGCATCATATACGTAATTAAAATTGTAATACAAGTTAAACAAAAAAACAGCAAATTTTTATTTTCGAATATAACCTATACGACACAAAGTACTTACCTTAGTATTTAAAACTGAAATTCAGCAAAATTTAATTGATGAAAACACAAACCATGAAGTAAGAGAAAGGTACAGGGAGTTACAACGGAATGTACGCTCAATTTTTTCTTAGCTAAAGATCGGAAAAGCACATCCACGGATGCGAGCGCTGCTTGCGGAAAAGCCTGGAATTGTGAATTTTATTTAATGCCGTAAGTAGAAACGTGTAAGCCCCATCACAAAATTTTTTAGCAGGCAATGCGGGATCTAACTTCTCAGAAGTTACGTCACTAAAAACATATATTTCAGAATTTTCCCGTCCGTCATCATTAGTGGCGCTCGCACCAGTAGATGTGCTTTTTTCCGATCTGTAGCTGAGCATAAAATTGGGGCTGCGTTAATATACAGCGAGTCATCTCCTTACTCTTACTTCAGAGCACAAATTCGCATAATGCACGGCGTCGACGCCGTAACGGTTTACTTACATGGAGAAAAATGCTACCCGACAGAATTTGCGTTCGATTCAGTACATGTAATCCGTTACGTGGTCAGCCTGTATGAAACAGATTCCTTTTACCACTTAAATTTTGAGAATTTTTAATTGCTTTTAAACTATTGAACTGATGCAAAGATTGGAGGTCTAATCAATTTTCTGAAATGCACCCAATTATTTAACCCTTTGCGCTACCGAGTGATCGTTCTCGTCAAATATCGTCAAATCGGTAGCCTGGTGGGGACAATGGGAAACACGTTCTACCAGTGCTCCCAATTTCGCTCCTCAACCTGACTGCGCATGCGTCGCAGAGGCCAATAAGATTCATATGGTCAGTTTGCTTTATGAAAAATGACCCATTTTCCTTGGAGCAGTATGTTTTAGCCATCGTGACGCATGCGCAGTAAGGTTGGGGAACAAAATTGAGAATACTGCGTTCTACGGCGTTAGAGTAGGGATAACTTACGCAGCGCAGAGGGTTAAAGGGCTATTTATAATCAGATGAAGCTTTGAGCAAGTCGCCCAATCTTCAAAAATAACTCGCTCAATACATGTATTTGGGCGACTTTTTGGTCGTCGGAAGGTAATATTGAGCTCATTCAAATCGCCCAATTCGCGATAAATCGCCCAATCTGGTAACCCTGAATTGAATACCTTTTTCACCCCTCCCTACCTAGCAACCCTCTCCTCCTTGCAGATCAAAATTTTTTTCTTACATGTCATTCGAGAATGCGAATCATTTTCTAACACCATTCCTCTAAAATCTAGAGAACATATTTCTCTAGAATCTTTGGCCACTTTTTGAAAATTGTGGAAATTGATCATTTTTGCAATAGTTGCTTATTGTAAATTTACTGGTATTTTTAATTGATGCTGTTGACCAGCAAAACAACCCCACGCAAAGGAGAAAATTGCTTCCTCATAAAGGAAGCTTTGTTATGAGGAAAATTTTCGAATCTTATTTTTTGACATTTCTGGATCAAGTACGACCCCAAGAATCCGAAAATTAGGTTTTTAAAAAACCTCCGTGGGTGTGTGTGTGGAAACGTGTGTATGTCCACAATGCTTTTTAAAATATATCTTGCAAACGAGTTGAGTGAGAATCACGAAATTTGGAGAAATTATAATCGCATGTAGCAAATGTTAAGCTGCAACAATCAGACCATTAGTCAACAGCCCGACACAAAAAAGGAGGAAATTTTTAATTATTGAAAAAGCCTTCATTGATTTCTTCGACCACTTTTTTCCAAAAAGTGGAAATGTTTTACTTTAGTCAAAGTTGTTAGACAGATACCGCGTTAATAAAAAATGCACTTTTCACATTGTTTCTAAAAAAAACATTTCTTTCTCTTAATTGAATTGATCAAATGTTTTAAAAATTGAACCATATGAAGCATTGAAGCAGTTTGTTATTTTCTTTCTAACCTATTAGGGGTCGTCCATATATTACTTAACGTTTGTCGTATATTCCTGTATCTCTCAGATCCACGGGAATCATATTTTCTTCTCCCTCACGTAATATATGGACGATCTCTTATTGGCAATTTACGAAATGCAAAACTTTTCTAAATATAGGATTTCAAAAATCGTTGTCCGAACTAAGGTACATGGCCGGAAACTGGTGCCGTCACCCTATGTTACTTAATTACTCTATCCAACAGTGATTTTAGCCCCTGAATGATTCTGGATATTTTTGATAAATTTTTAAAAAGACAAAAAACGTGTTTTCCTTACATTTGAGGCAAACAAAAAAAGTCAATATTTTGGCTGGTTTGGGGAGTTGTTTACAGACAATAATAATTTTTACCTTGCTTCAACTCATCTACTGCTTCTATGCGCCATGCTCTAGACATACCTCCCGGTTTTTGTTCAATTGCCGCCTCAGTACCCTTAGCCTGGCCACTGTTGAGCTTCATTTCTTATTTGACTTATGTCTTCTTATCTTTGACAAGAATACAATAAAAATGTAATATATGAAAGCAGAAGCAAAAATTTAATATTTTGAATAAAATATTGCAGCGTTCCTGTTTATGGTTGTAAACTTTATCCTTACAACTGCATCTCTAGCTATGGTTCATGAGCGAGTACCAGATCGGAACACTTACGATCCTCTTCCTGATGTGTTTTTGGACAACGTGACCGCTCAAGATTGGGCTCTTAATGTTTCTGAAGTTATGATTATGGTAGCATCTAATTCAGCTATGATTTTAATTATTTTTCACAAGCACAGGTAACTATAAAATGAAAAATAATTTTCAATTACTTTTAAGTAATGTTAAGGGTCGTTGCCAAAAAGCTGTGAAATTTAAGTCCCAACAGTTTTACACATTTCCATTATTTAATACATAATACATTTTTTAATACCACTAGAATAAAGTTCTTACTTTGAAGTAGTTTTTGGTATAGTTTCAAAATTTTAGGGGCCTGTTAATCTATCAGAAACAGATTTTTTTCACTTAGTGGACAACTTAAGAACATTTTAAATATTATATTTATTTTTTTATTTTTTATTTAACGATCCCCTTTGAGTGGAAAAACAATCAATAAATAGTTTATTAAATAAACAATATAAAGCATGACATTTTGATAAATTTTTGTAAATTTTCTTTTCAACATTTTCTGCGCACATTTGTATAATAGTATTTTTTTCAACCGATCAATAATAACTAAGATAAAAATGGTTAAAATGTGGATCAATTTTCAAAACTCCAATTAAAAATATCTGCCAAAATATAGCAAATTATTGAATTTAAATTTAAGATTTTAGAGCTATGTGTTTTGTAATTTTCACATTAAATAATTTAATTTACTATTACATTTTTTTTCTTAAAATTATATCTTAAGAGATGTAATTGTTTTTTTAGGTTCATTGTCGTAAGACGGATATTTCTTCTATTGGGACTTCTGTATATGATGAGAAGTATAACCATGTATGTTACGGTTTTACCAGTTGCGAGTAAAACTTATTATTGCAGTCCCAAAGCAAACAACACAAGTCCTATACTTGTAACAAAGAGAGTTTTCCAGTTAATATCTGGCTTTGGTTTATCCATCAACGGAAAGCACACTTATTGTGGAGATTACATTTATAGTGGCCACACAGTTATACATGTCTTGAGTTACCTGATTTTCAATGAATGTAAGCATGTTAAGTAAAACTGTTTTGTCTGTCATTTCATTAATTTAAAATAGAGAATAGGGCTGTTATTTTAGTACACTGAAAAAAAGAGAATAAAGAAAAAAGAATAGCGTTCGCATTCTTGATCTAGTAGACGTAAATGAAAGAATTTCGTCATTCAATATTGGTTCGTTCGGTACATCATTCATTCGTTCAATATTTTTGTAAATAAATATATTTTTTTAATTCAATATAAAAAATCTCAAAATAAATTTGTTTTAGATTCTCCGAAAAGATGCCTACTAATACATTGGTTCACTTCCCTGATGGCGCTTGTAGGAGTTATTATGGTGTTAGTAGCTCATGGTCACTATACTGTTGATGTTCTTATAGCGTATTATGTAACAACGCGTTTATGGTACATCTACCATACGCTTGCAAACAACATTTATTTAAAAGTAAGTAGTTTAAAAATTATATTTTCATAGTATGTGTTCGTCCATCTGAAATGGGCCCATATTTTCGATATGGTCGTACCTTCATATATGGGCGATTCTCAAATAGATTTAATTTTTGGTTTCGGAAATTCGAGCGAATTAAAATTCTAAATAATGTAATAATTCTTATCAGTTTCCGCAGATATATGTACTAGGATGTACTTTATGAAGTGGGAAAGCTATTCGACCTAAACCACTGTTTTTTTACATTAATTTGTATCTACATTTTTTTCCCCTCAAAGTAAATTTTTATAAAGGCTTAAGACCAATTTAGTCAGGTTTGAGTGAAAATGGTTCAAAAAAGGTTTTAAAAAAATGTGCAAAAGTTGTCTTTATATATTTTTAAAAATATTCAAAAAAAACTTTTTAAATTTTGTTTTCAAACATTTTTTAATGTTAGAAAATAACTTTTTCTACAGCATGTATCTGAAACTTCATTATATTAATATATCATTTTTAAAAGTTTGACAACATTTTTATGACCTTAAAAATACAAGAAATGAGTAACATAAAAAAACGGCCGGCCCCCTTCGGGGGCGTGGACATATACTCATCGCGCGCGGGACTCGCTTCGCTCGCTAATTTGAGTGCACCTAGTTAGCAAAGCTCGCTAACTTGAGCACGTCTACAGCGCACGGAATGTTCGTCGCGCTTCAAGCGGAATACAGTTTATTCCATATGAATTATTGTTACTACACTTGATGGGTCAAATATGACCGATTATTTTTTATCTTCTTTTTCGAACCTGCGCAAAACTATTATTACCATCCAAATAACTCACCCATTAAGTGAGTTGCGAGCGATCGATACTTAGTACTGATACTTTACGGCATATAACGCGTGCATCGGCACGCCAGAATCAGTTCCACTTGAGCTGCCACCAGGTATACCTCGCGGCCCTTCAATGGGCCTAGGGATCTTCTTTTGTTAAATAAAGACCATTTTGTACAGTACAAAACCGTTTGTCCTTACTCCTTTACCGAGGGTAATCTCTATCTTCACCAGAAAGCCGTCACCAACGTAACCGCTGTCGAGTCAAGGGGACTGCGCGAACATCCTCTGGACCCCGATACTCACCCTGGAGGGTTGGAGCAACGCCTCAGATCCAGGAGGGCACTGCGAAGATACCGGATTGCCAGGAGGTAGCTCGGCCACGAGGAGCAGCACCGTCAAACCACCGACCGCCATGGCTCCGGGAGCGAAGGATAGTAACTCCACCCAAAAGACAGGGTACACGACCGGCCTTCATGTCAAGAGAGATGCATCGCTCCCGATATTCCCCTCTCCGACTATAGATGCAGCATTTTTGCCCTGATGAATCACCCCAGGGAGAAATGACGTATTTCAAGTTGCGCCGAACGCGGGGCCACGGACTAACTAAGCAACGTAGTTTCTTTCCCACGCCGCAGTCGTGAGCAGAACCCTGTTATATCTACCATCATAGCGGCTGGTAGGTTCATAGTCGCGGAAGTAAGCAGCAATCCCCTGTGGCGACCCAAGGCATCCATCAGCCGCCTATGGCGCCCCAGAACATCAAGTAGTCCTCTGTGGCAACCCAGGACTACCATATAAACCCTGTGGGGACACACGGGCAATACCAAGTGCCGGAGTGGCCTGCTCGACTAGAGTCCCAGAGAGCGCATCAGTATGACGCATCTGTTCATCATTACGGTGCTTAATTTCAAAGTCAAACTCCGCAATTTCACTTACACAACGCGCAATCTGTGCGTTTTGGGTTTCCCACGTATTCAGATTAGTAAGACACGGACAATCGGTTAATATCGCAAACTGTATCCCAATCAGAAAAGGTCGAAGTCTCTGAAGGGACCAGGAAATGGATAGAAGCTGAAACCGACTGGAGTTATACTTTGATTCGCATTCACCAGTTTTCCGACTAATTGCGTAAACCATGGTTCCTTCTATGAAAGCTTTTTCTTGGGCCTCGCCCCATTTAAATTCCACTTTTTCCTTTAAGAGGTCAGTCAGCGGATTAACAACCTTGCAAACGGCGGTGCGAATCTTCTAATGAAGGTAGCCACACACAAGATCTAATGTGCAAAATCACTTGGCATTACTAATCTTTTCTAAAAGGTCGTCGAAATTTGGTATCGCTTAATTTACCAGTGATGTAATTGTATTCAACGTACGATAATCGGCAATCATTCGTGGACCGTCCGCCTTACGCATAACGAAAGCCAGACTCGCGAAGGGGACTCTGTTTCCGTAACAATGCCTTCATCCCGGTACTTTTTGATTTCCAGGTCTAAATCTAAATCCATCTTTCGTATTTAACCGATAGGGTTTTGCGTGACAAGGGGTTGCTCCATCTTTTATTTTAATCTTCATCGTAATCTTACTCTTGCATCCTAACTAAGACACATTATCAGCTACGCTACTTCTAAACTCGTTTATTACTGTCATGAAACCGCCTTTTAATAATACAGGTTTATCGCCCATATTAATAACTGACAAGGATGCCGTAGCATCTCCCCTCACATCCATTCACAGATCCAGCTCCAAGTGTCACGTATTTATCAACCCTAACCTTTTCTATGGCCTGATTTTCACCGAACAGACTCGCGTCAAAATCGACAAACATCAAATCATTCCCGATACACGTATACCCTATATCTATCACCTCAGTGAATGGTCTTCTGAGAGTGATATCAAACCGCTGAGCCGTATCCGCGACTCCACCTCGCGATTTCCGAATCCACCGATCAGAGACCTGTCCCTCTTGACTTTTCAAACCTCGCGCAAAACCAACGTTGAGCGGATAATGCACACCGACGATCCTCTATCCACGAATGCCATCAGTGTCACGCCATCCACCCGCACCTGGTGAAGGAACTTGTCAATTGACCCGCTCTCATTAGGGCTGTTAATTATATTTACTTCTGAACTTGTGCTCTTTCCCTATTCCAACATCTTGAGGACACATGTCCTTTTTTACAAGTATAACAGGTTATCGATTTCCGCCGTTTATCGCAATCGTAAGTCATGTGCGTTGTCGCATTACAATTAAAACATTTTTGTTCACTTGCAAACCTACTCTGCGTAGTATCTTTACAATAGGATATTACCTTGTTGTTGTCTTTCGCCGCTGCGTTACTTTCGTCTAAACGTCCCTTGATACGCCATTCTCCTTCCACGTCACTTATCATACACCACCACTGCCTTGATGATCTCTTCCGTCGATTTAAATTCCCAACCAAACAACTGGTCTCCGAGCTCATCGACCATAGCGAGCGAGCAACCGCATTGCGCACTTCGTCTACTGGCAGATTTAGGCCTGAACACAACCACACCTTGTCGATCACAAAAGCACGAGCACTTTCTTTTTGTCTTTGCACTCGTACCACCATCACCTCGTATCTATCCGCCGTATCCAGTGTGGTTGTAAACATAGAGTTCATTTACTTTCAAACATCCTCCAGTTCTTCACGTTACCTCCCTTATTCAGGAGTCATGTTAGTGCTGAAGATTTCTGGCACGCGCTACACTGTGACAGCATCCGTGAGACTACATGTCATCTTCGCGTTCTCCAATTCAGCAAGCCATGCTCGCGCCTGTTCTGGAGTTTCACTGCGTTAAACTCACGTACCACTGGTCGTGGATCGGCAAATCCGTGTGCCTGGTCGGTTGCGTAGAACCTCCCAATTGAATTTTTCCAGACATCCGCTGAAACCACTCCGTTTGAGTTTGTAGAACACTTCCGATCGAGCGGAGCGCCCCTACTGCGAAAACACTTCGCACCACGCTTATGCCTGATGCTTGCGAAAGATTTGGTGACTCTAATCTGCCTGAGCCACTCAAGTTCAGCGTTGAAGGCCGCTAGCTGACCCTCGTATCTCTTTGTTTCCTCACGACACTGTTGCTGCTACCGTTGAACCTCCTCCTGCGCCGCGTCAACTCTTTCGTTGGGGCTCCGTTTACCATCGCGCGCGTTTCCACTCCGCCGTCTAGGCTTCTCACAAAGCGCTCAAACGGATCCAGGATCTTTATGCCCTCTACAGGCCTTCCGGCGTAACTGCCGCCCATCAACCATGGACAAAATGGCTACTTATCGTGCGGGAAGCGCAGACTCTCGCGCCAAATTTATTGTTCGAGACATCACAACAATGACGTCACCACGGTATACTTCCAACTGCCCACCGCACAACTTCATTAAAAAAGTCTCACGAATTGTCCACTGGATGACTTTATGCCCTTTTCCGATTAAATCACTCCTCAAGCTTTCTTGGAAATCACGCCACATACAGTCATCCACCGCTTGCACACCATGCAAAGTCCACGTCTCGTGGCACCCAAGATGGCTCCTGCCAACAAGACTACGTCCTTCGAAAGTTGCGACGCACACGCTCTCGAGACTCTTATTTCAGGAAACCGTTTTTCATGACGCGGTTTCCCAAACATGTTTCTATTTCAGGATTACTACGACTGTCACGATGCACTTCAATCAACTAAAGCGAAAGTCCACTTACCATCCCACTTCTAATTTGTTAGGATGTTTGTTCGTACACGATGGTTTCAAGGCATGCAAGTGACTTAAACTCGGTGATTGAATCAAAAACACCGATTTGAATAACATATAACTTGGGTATTTAATGAAATTGGTCACTTTACACTAAGGACTCGTCGTGTGGTCACAATTTATTAGAAACGTACTCCAAATTACAAAGATAAGAAATATATACAGCATACTGTCCATCGCAAACAACCTGGTATATCGCGAAAAATGTCTTGCTCCTTTCATGGCCTAAAACTCTCTGCCTCTCGGCTCAAGTCGCATTTCTCTCTCCGGCCCCAAATCTGCACGTGGGAACTGCACTCTATACTTCCGGCCCAATCACACACACATACAATCTGATCCGTGTAATACATTTTAAAATTAATTATTCTTAACAATCATCTACTTAAAAAAAGTGCCGATGGCCAATAGTGGCAAAAAATTTTTATGAGTCCTATCAGATTCTAATATGTGAAACTGTAGGGAGGCACGCGTGAAACGGCCAAGAATTGTCTACTGTATTGTAAAAATGTCATGCCTAATTATAATTTTTTTAAGCTTTATCTGGATGGACTAAGAAAGTAGGCCATTATCCGTGCTGTAAGCCCTTTAAAAGGTTAAAAAAGTTCTAGGAATATTGAATAAACTTTCAGGAACATGAAAGTTAAATCTATTTTAGAATTGCCAATATATATCCTGGCTAGGGCTTACACATAAGCTCGGGCAATGTTCTAAGTAAGATACTAAAGTACAGATAAAAGCTCTTTTACATGGTCATCCATCAGTGTAAGGGCCTTCTCAAAAGACATAGAAATCGTATTTAGTACAAGTAATCGGTTAAGTAATTAACACAAATGACAAACCTGATGAAAGCCCCTGCGTGCACACACACACACACACACACATATATATATATATATATA
>JBAGKK010044874.1:0-28637 GCA_037177015.1 Euceroptres primus
TTATACCTAGACTAGTATAGTACTACTGTAATTGGGCTTTTTGTCCGTTATTTGATTAAATAAATAAATAAATAAATTATTTTTGGTTGAAAATTGGTTGTTACGGTAATTGTATAAAACTTCAAGTAAAGTAGTAATTGAAGTTTTTTCTAACAGTGTAGGTCTGTTCAATTAATGAAAATTCGTATTATTTTATAAAAAGTGGAAGATCTCGTAAAATAATTGATAAATTGAAATTTCCTAACATATAACTCATCTAATATCATTACCGCGAATCTTGATATTGGATTAAAAAAATATTTCTTTGATTCAAATAAATGAATGAGCTGAACATGGCCAAAAATATATTTCTTCACATCAAATAAATATTTTGGTTGCATCAAATACAAATGACTTGATTCAAAAACAAGTTACTTCATTCAAATACTAATAAAGAAATATTTCTTTGTGTTCAAAAAACTACCATTTAATGAATGATTTCTTTGAATCAAAGCATAAGTTTTCTTGCCCTTAAAAAATATTTAATTTAACTGAATTTAATTTAAAAACAAATTATTTGATATAAGGGCAAATAATCAAAGAAATGCAGTGATTTCGTTGGAACCAAGAATTCTTGTTTTTCAATGTATATATAAGTTAAAAGATATATCTGAGTGGTAAAAAGTAAATATCTCATTCGAATGTCTGTTGCAGATAAACTCTTATTTCATTCATTTCAACAAAACGGTCATTGATGCATGCTTTCTTGCTATAATATATGTGCACGATCGGTTCGATGCACTTCCCGAGATTATTTTATTCTCCGATGTTTTATTCTTTAACAACTTTTGTGCTAAATTGGGAAAAAAATATAAATTCAGAGAATGTTTTCCAAAGTGTATTTTTAAATTACAAAATACATTTTTTTTTGCTTCTAAATTTGTATATTATATTAGCTACAATATAGGCTGAACATTAAGAAAGTATTCAGTTATAGACTGATATCGATAATTCTCTTGATTTTTAACGTTTAGCTCTGTAATTAATATTTTTTTATCTGTAAAAATTAAAGACGCATTGCAGATATAATTATTTATTTATTTGTTATCTATGTTTTTCTTATTTAATTTATGTGTATATTTTAAACTGGGTTTAACAGAAGTTCAGACTAAGCCAATATATTCTAAGTTCGATAAACAGGAAGTGCATACTGGGATCTCCAGAAGGGAACTGGGTAATGATTTTAACATCATGAGATGAGATGATACATATAATAGAGGGGAGAGTAGCCATTTTGCCCGCATGGTTTATATTTTACTATGTTTGACTCTCACTGAAGACTAACTTGTCCTCATCGTTTTTATTCTCATTGGGAGGGTGACGATAAATTTTCAATTGAGAAAGAAATTTAATAAAAAAATATAACAACCGTTGGTACCACATGTTTAATAAAAAAATATAACAACCGTTGATACCACAAAATGTAACAACCGTTGATATCACATGTTTAATAAAAAATATAACAACCGTTGATACTACATGATCGATTTATATACCCTTTTTTATCAGTTTAAATTCTTATTAACGAAATTACTTGATACAAAATTTTGAACTCGATTATTTATAATGGTATCAAGAATTCGTATTTTTTTTTGTTTCTATCCAAGCTTTCCCTCGAGCTTTCCAATGATATTATTTGCCAATATTTTCTCTACCTATAGACTTTCTACAATGCTAGAATTACAAAAACAGTACGATAAACACAGCTTTGTTTGTCTTTGTTTATTTTACTTTTCCTGTGGAGCATAGAAAATATTAGAATGAATCTCTTGTTCCTTTAAAAATATCAACGGAGTTTTAGAAATAATATTTGCATTTACTAAAATTTTATAATCATTTATAACAAATATCTCAAATATTGCTGTTTTGAAAAGGTATGGAACTAGAGAAGGACTCGATAGTGCGATATTGGCGGTAAATCGACACTTGACATCATGCTTCTGGAATTTTGAACAAAATGTTTATTATTCCTCAACAGGTGTCACATATGTACTTACTTATGACGCGGTAAATACACAAGATTCAGAAACAGGAAATACAGCTGCATTGAAAAAATTACGGTTAATTCTACAAGAAAATCATTAATTATTTCTTTGTGCACTTTTATTACAAACATGCAGCGGTTAAATGGAAATAAATTGCATTTGAGAATTAAAACTCGCTCTTAATATGAACTTCATAAAAAGTTTGGGACTTAATTGTGCAAATTTCCGTGGAATTGGCATTGTTTACGAAGCTAGGTTCTTGTGTACTGACAATTCAAATGAAGTTACGGTTGGAACGTTATTCGACCGAGTTTTCAGTTGAAATGGTTTATTGAAGTTTATCGATTCGCTTGACTAGCGAAATGATTGCAGACCTTGTATTCTAATTTTTTTTCTTATAATAAACGTGATTTTGAGTAAACGTAGTCTTGAGAATTAGAACTTATTCATTACTCTAAATTAATGAAGAAATAAAATTACCTACATTCTTTATCGTAATTCATAAAAATTATTTTAGTATTCCGCTTGTTTTTCACAAAGATGAATAGTAATTTGTCTGGAGTTCACTCTAAACATAAAAAGATGCCTCTGAAACTAAAATATGTCCATATATTTTACCTGAAAGTCTTTTCAGCAACCTTATTCAATTAACTATTTTTTTGTACCTCCGAGAAGATGTCAAAGATGTATGAACCTAGGTGAGGAAATATTTTTGCAACATGCATTCAGTGAAAGGAAGGTTGACGCTCTTTCAAATGAAAAGGTGTGCTTATATTTAGTGGCAAATTCCTTTCCTGACTAAATTTACATAAAATGGTTTATATCGAGGTTTATATAGAGATATAGACGTATATAGAGAACGTAAAAACTCGGACTTTAAACTTTGAGAAAAACGACTGCGGAGAAGGGTGTAATGCACTTTGTATGATTTACGATAGGTATTATAATTGTAGTCATTATTATTGTTATTTTGTGCAATTTTGTCAAAAGTTAACAAATAATGTAAAATAACAAATGAAACAGAAAGAACAAAGTCGTACGTATACATACGACATATTAACGTCACTTTCAACGAATTCATTCATTACATTAAGGGGCAATTAGGCGAAAAAATAAGCGTTTATTATTTCGTACACGTAATTAGACATGTATCTATATCTTCTGTGACAGAATGACTGTTTTTCCCGAGAATAACTGGCTGGTACTGTAAACGTAGCCAAGAATTTTACTCTCTACTGTATATTTCCGCACCAAGGACGTACGTGCATTGCACATTAACGCATTATACTTACTGGTGAAAATTCCGCGAATATTGCTGACTAGCTTAATCAGTCCTTGGTAGTAAAATTTCAGATGAAATTGCAAATGGGTCTGCTTTCTAATTTAATTGTGCATTTTGCACTCTCTTAATAGCTTGGCACACTTTCAGATCCAAAAATCAATTATGATTTACGGTTATGCGATCAGATTAAAAAATCACAATTCTTAAAAATTTGTAAATTGCAATTTAAAATGGCATCCAATTTAACAAAATTTTGGAAATCAAAATTGGAACCATATGGAAAAGTAGTGTATTAAGACCCTGAAAAATTATAATTAATTTCGTGTCGATTGATGAACGCCTTCTAATTGCGCGTTAGCAAAAAGTGTTTGAAAAAATTCATATTTTCATAGTTTTGATATTTTCGTATGTGTCAACTTTTTTTACGTTTTTGGGAGTCTTAAACGTCTCCTGAAATTTTTACAGCCTTTTAATTAATGTTCTCTAGACAATAATTTATGTTTAATCTATCCCTGTTTTCCAAAAATAATTTTAAAATCTACAGGAACGATGAAAGAATTTTTTTTAGGTGTTTGCGGCTTTTCTACTAGTAAAAGTACACTAGAAAAAATTTGATAAGCCTGGTAAATCATAAATATAAACACTGTATATATATAAATGAGTTTTATGTTTTTTTAAATTATCTTTTTTCAACTGACTTTAAAAAATATTTATAACATCCCAGGGCTTTTTACTGATAAAAATACTCTAGAAAAAAAATGTATAAGTTTATGTAATCGAAAACAAAGATAGAGCCTGTTTTCCAAAAAGTCTTTTTCATATTTTTTTTTCAAATTATCTTTTGCCAAATGGCATTAAAAAATCTTTTCAACTTCCGAGGACTTTTTAATAATAAAAATACACTAAAAGAAAAATTGGCAAGTCTAAAGAATCGAGAAAAGGAAGGCAGCAAGTTTTAATAGTAATTATTTTTGTATTTCTTGAAATTATCCTTTAAAACTTGGCTTTGATAATTTTTAAGCACCTAAGGGCTTTCGTTAATAAAAATACATCAGAAGAAAATTTTTTATTTGGAAGAATTAAAAAAAAGTAATTAGCATATTTTGTAACTGCTTGTTTTATTTTTACTTCATTTTTGTCGAAAACAAATTATTTCTCCTGTCATACCCTTTTGGGTGAATTTTTATTGACAGAAAACACTCAGGTGTTTACAAATATTATCAAAGCCAAGTAAAAAAAATAATTTAAAAAAATACAAAAATAATTACTTTTAAAACTTGCTGCCTTCATTTTTTCGATTCTCTAGACTTGCCAATTTTTTTCGTAGGGTATTTTTATCACTAAAACGCCCTCAGATGTTAAAAAGATTTTTTAATGCTATTTGGAAAAAGATATGTAATTTGAAAAAATACGAAAATTATTTTTTGGAAAACAGGCTATATCTTTGTTTTTGATTACATAGACTTATCAATTTTTTTCATATTTTCCATATTTTAATATTTTTTTCATATTGTTAAATATAACAAATTTTAAAAAAGAAATGTATGATCGACATAGAAAAATATATTTAAATATAAAATTGTTTATTTAATATTAGCAATTTGAGATTTCCTTTCGCTTTAGAAAAAAATCGTAATTCTGATTTTTTTTGTCAAACTTTGATGAATTTTGTTGATTGATTTTGTCATTTAAAAATATTACCTAAAATTCTGTTTGGATAAATTTTATTACAAATAGACTTTTTAAGTAGATAGCTAGTTAGATAAATTATCAGTTAATTAACAATTTGTTTATGTATGTCAATTTAATTGTGTTTTAAGTAGGACCACCCAAATAGAAATGTAGATAATATTTTTAAAAACAAAATAAGCTATCAATGATGAAGAATGAATCAAAATTAAGATTTATTTCTAAAGCGACTGAAAAAATACAAAATCTCAAATAAGTAATATTAAATAAACAATTACAGATTCAACTTTTTTTTTATAAATCGCAATTAGATTTCTCTTTTAAAATTTGTTGTATTGAACAACAAACTGCTTCAAACTGTTTACAAACTATATCAAAGATTATTAAATTTCAGATGCGATAAGGGGTGAACATCCTTAAGAAAATTTACGAAAAATTATTGCCTAATGAGTTTTAAGTGTATTCACAGTAATAAAGAATACTTAAAATTGTTACACATTTAAATGGTTTGGATTAAATTCAGTAAAATTTTGTCTTAATTTAAGCAATATTGACCTAAATTTAATACCACATCACCTGAATTTCAGAATTGAGTTTTTAATTCAGACAAATTTTACCTGAAATCAAATAAATTTTACTTAAATCCAGACAAATTTTACTGAATTTAATCCAAAGTATTTTAAGGTGTAGCAATTTTAAGTGTTGTTTTTTACTGTTTGTTTTATGCATAGGAAATCAGTACTGTCAGTAATTAATACGTTTTCACTTTTCTTATAATATTCATTAGAATGATTAACACATATTTTCTTGAAAAAAATGGAAATACTGATTCCGGAAGTTTCTTAAGGGACATGAGAAAACGAAATATATCCGAGAACTTGTAAGTCTAGAGGTGCAAATTCTCACGTGCGGACCATTGACAAGACCACAACGTATCCAATTAAGGTGTCGAGCCTTCTAATTCAACCCCCACTTATTCTGCAGACAGTCGACCTACTGAAGTATATGCAAACAAACACATTGAGGGCAAAAAGTTCAGTTTCAAAATTTCCATTAGGTAAAATTGGGAAAATAAAATAGTTTATAACAATAAAAGTCAACGTAAAAAAATTTTTTTAATTCAAATGAACAAAATATTTTTTCTCAATTCATAATCTTAAAATATTCCTACAAAAAATAGAATAAGAGAACCGAATGTGAATCAGCATCCAAATGTGGATCAATGTTGATTTTTTCTGACAGTTAATTTTATTATTTATAAAATTTGCATTAAAAGTTTAGTGCAACTAATATTATATCACGTAAAATAAAAATATATCAAGTAACTAAAATTTTATGGTTTCCGATTTTGAGAGTGTTTAATTTAATTGTTTATAATTTTTAAATTTAAAAATCATTCTTGTCTTGCATTAAAATTATCGAATCTTGAACACTTCAAGATTTGAAATTGAGAGTCCGGATCGAATAACTCGCTGAGCTCTCGAAAACGCATAAAAGTATTGTCCATATGTCTGAGTTTATGAAAATTTTAAAAGTTGAAAATTGAATTTTTTTAATATAGTCTTGTAGAGAATAATGAGATGGAACTTTAATCTATTTTCCGTTTTTTTTCCAGTGGTTATTTTTAATAATAAAAATTAAAAACTAAACAAATTTTACCCCCAAATTCTATAGGTTTTTAAAGTATAAGTAATCGTAAGTTGGCCAATTGTTGTTAAAATTATTTGAAATTTGATATAAACATGAAGTATAGTCCAATAATGCCTTCAAAACAATAAAAAAGCTGAAATTCGCCTAATGTTTAATACTATTGAAATGCAAATTGAGCAAAAAGTATCATAGTTGAAAAAACTTCCAGTGAGGCATTTGTTCCTCACTATTCAAGGAAGATTTTTGGAAATTTTCAGACCGATTCATTGAAAATTAATTATTTTATTAGGTATTTTATAAGGTATGTTATAGGTATTTTATTTATTAGAGACACTCATCTCGTGTAACTGTGCCGCCTTTGGGTCTGGTCGGCACAGTAATGGGCGCTATTAAAATCTAGTTAAACCGGATTTAATGCGATGAGCGAGCACTTTTATATCAACACTCAGGACCGCATATATAGTCTCTGAACCTGGTACCTTAGTATTTTCACAATCTTTCAAAAATTATCAAAACATCGGTGCAAATGTATCGATGCAGCACATAATACATAATTATTTATTAATCATGTAATTAATTATAAGCAATTTATAAAATTAAAATTGATTACCATTATGATAAAAAGTATATCGCTACTGATAAATTATGTACTTGAATTACAATAGAATAACAGTAACGGTTTATACTTTATAAAATGAACGAAACAAATTGATACAAAAATATAAATAAATATAAATGTAATATAAATATTTTCTTCAAGCCATAATATCAACAACTGCCATTTTTTGAGGTTATGTATCATTGTTATGCCGAATTTAAAAATCATCCCGAGTCGAAGTTTCATTTTCAGTTTCAATTTCTTTCACCTTCATTAATGAAGGTGAATGAAGACGAAATGAAGGTGAAGTCTCAATGTCAGCTAATGTATTTTCGTCTTCATTTCGACTTCAAAAGTTGTAGTTATTACCGTTTTTACAAGGTTTGCAGCTGAAATGAAGATGAAACGATATTTTGATCTCACCTTCATTTCAGCGTTTTTCACAATCACACGGAGATTAAACGGCTCAGACTTAACGGTTGGCGCTAGAGCAACGAAAGGTTCGTCAGTCAGGTACTGATTGTAAGATCGGGTTCGAATGAAAGTGTGAAAAACAAAAAAGGATTCATGCATATGTCTAAAAATGTGAGGCGGGCAGTGTAGAATCTTCAATAGGCGTTCTATTACAGCAGCTCGAAACAGATGATGTAATCGTACTATTTCTATAATGAAGGTTTTAAATCAGTAAGAAAAACTTATGCCAGTTTTTGACATTGAAGGCGAAAGATGTCGAAACTGCGGTTTTCACTATTTTCACCTTCCATTGAATAACGCTGACGCTGAAAGAAGTTGAAACTGAAGACGAAACTTCGACTCGGGATGCATTAACCAGTTAACTGGTTAAAATTATTGTTATATTATTGCTAAATTCAGTATTTTTCTCCGAATGCATACGTTTTTAACAACTTACTTTAAAATTTGCTGGCCCCTATTAGCATCTCATTGAAAATTCGAACTTTTTCCTGAACCATCGGTGCCGAAACCGGTTGACTCGAGTCTCGTTTTTGGATAAGCCATTTGAGTAAAGCGACCTCTAATTCAGCATTCTCAGCAAATCTCATTGCTTTTTTGTTTTTGAATTCAAAGTTTTTTGCGTAAAAAACATCGATTAATTTTGTATTTATTTAAGATCGCATTCTTGATTTGCCCAGAGAGTCATGCATGCAAACAACTTCTAATACGCAGTACGGCACTGACTGTTCGAGCGATGACCTTCAGTATAGGGCGTATCGTGGTGAAGAGGCGTTATTTTAAACATATAATCATTAAAAAATCATTGTCATATCGAGTATGGAAAGCCGAATGACGTGTATGCTACCTGATAGTGCTCAGTGCTCACTAGGGTGGTCCAAAAAACGCTTTTCGAGCTACAGGGCAAGTCACCCGCCCCCCCTCCAAAGTTTCCGTTTCCGGAGAAAGAAAATCTGTAACTTTTTTTTCGAAATTCGAATATTAACACTTGCCACCGGGCACTTTAAAATCCCATTTAATTAACATGGGGAAATTTTGGATTTTCGCAAAATTGAACTCATACTTCAGGGTTTGATCGAAATGTGCCAGGTTTTTAAGGATTAAAGAGAATGTCTACGAAGTAAAACCATACTAAGAACTTTTATTTTTAACCCATCATTACACCCTCCCCCCTCAGCCCCCCAAATATGACCCAAAAATAAAAAAACTACATTCTTACGTATTATTGTTACTTTTTAGCAATTTTAGTCATCTTTTTCATACAAATAATTACTAATTGACAATTTGAATATTTCCCATGACTTTTTAAACAATTTTTAGTTGGTTAAATAAATGTAACTAATTTAAACAATTATTTATTCCCAAAAAATGTAAAAATAATCGTATTTTCTGATTGAAATGTAATAGTTTGTCATTGTTTGGAGTAGTAAATTAAAAAAAAATTGTGTAATTAATTAAACTTCAATGCATTTTTGCCAGAGGAAGTTTCGGTTTATTTATTTATTTTTTTATACTGTCATATAAGTCCGGACACTTAGTTCTGGGACACCCTGTATAAAATAACAAATATAATAACAAATATAATTTGTTTAAAAAATTACTTTTCCAAAAATACTTTTAAAATCGTATTTTCTGAATTAAACATAATATTGAATGATTTCGAGGAGTAGTAAATTCTGCTAAAAGCTTTATGTTATTGTTTATACATTTAATTATTGTTTTTTTTCTTCAAATTTTCTTCAAATTGAGTATGGATGGTTTACATCTTTTTTGGCGCACTATTAAATAAATCATAAAAGTTATAATAAAATTTAGATGATAAAAGTGTATTTATTATTGCATTCTTCATATTTTTACAATCTTTATCATAATTATATTATTAAAAAAGCACATTCACTAATGCAAATTATGATTCAAGTTTCAACAGATTAATATCGGACTTTAACCGCTTCATGACAAAAAATGAGGATCAAAAACTGTACTTGCTACAAGTAGTAAAAAATTATAGAAAACAGTTTCCAGATATCAGAAAGAAAACATTGTCTTCGGCCAAAAAATAATATTTTGTGATCAGCGTTGTAATTAGACTGCATATAAAATGGATTTAGATTATATTTCATTATAGCATTTGAAAGTCTTTTATAAATATCAAGCTGACATACTGGAAGACACAAAAAATATATATCAATATATATTTACGAAAATAATTCTATGTGTAATATTTTATATTATTGATCCACATTTCTTAAGAGAAAACTGCTTTAACGAATGAAAATTTTTTAAACAATGACATGACGTTTTTAACAGAATTTACTAATCCTCGAAATCTTGTAAAAAGGGGAAAAAACACAGTAAAAACTAGACTTTCCTTTCAATCCGGTATGCTTTTTTGGGCGTTCTAATATGATCTTCGGTTACTCTATAATCTATATGATATCTGATCAACTTCATTTTGAAAGATGATACCAGATTCGATTTTGTTTTCATCCACAATCATTCTATTTTGATTCAGAAATCGTAATTCTTTTATTCAGGATTCATGGACTAGGCTGAAATCGGATGGTTTTGTCGCTCGATCTGTTTCCATACCGAATTTGGCTCTAAAAGCATTTTTATTTTTTAGTGTGAAGGGGAAATCTTTAAAAAGAGTAAAAATAGGGGAAAGTTTGTGAAGCCTGATTTTTTGTTCAAGATGATTTTGAACTTTTTTTTGTTTGCTTTTTCTTTGCTGGAAAATGTTCATTGTAAATTGAATGCATATATTTTTCTACTACGAAGGCTTTGGCAGAAAAGAGAACCTTATATTGAATTGCTTCAATGGGGATGCAACCCCATTGACGGGTTGCATCCCCTTTAAAATTGCACTTTCCCCTAGAGAACATTAATTGTCGGAAACTGTTCGAGGATCAAAGAAATAGGGGAAATGCACGCACAAAATCTCAAAACTTTTTTCGATCCTGGCCCTCTGACACGAAGGGTGTTTCTCTCGTTTACGTTGAAAAGGCAGGGGTGTGGGTAGGCAAATGAATCATAGGATGTAGATTCTACTGCACGCGATAATACAAAGTTAAAATTACTGTCTCTATTGCGGGATGTGCATCACCGGACTGCACGAAATCATATTATTATTTCGCTGAAACAAAGGATAAAAATTTTTATGTTTACTCTTATCCTTGGTCTTTATACATACGAGACGTGACAAAAATTATTACCGAGAATCGGTATCACACGCAAGAATTTGTGACTAATTTTTAATTTTTATAAGAACTGTAAGAAGGGGAATATATCAAATCTCATTTCAGGAAGAATTCATTTTAACAGATAGAATAATGTCAATTGTAAATATGAGCCATTCTCATAAATAAAAATTAACATTCTCTTCCGCGGCAAGAATTTGTTTTTGAATAAATTTAAATTCAATGCCAACCATTATTATAAATATTTAAAAATAAATACATTTAAATTGAAAGATAGTACAACATGGAAGAAAAACAAGTGACATGCAGTCGCACGTGTTACACTCAGAAAATACTTATTCTTTAAAAAATCGTATTTTCAACCTCTTTTTCTTGATTCAATATGGAAATTTGTTTATATTAAAAGACATTTGCTTGATCAGAAAATTTTTTTTTTATTCAAAGAACATTTTCTTACCCCATAGCAATGCAATTATATTTTTGAATTAAAAACATTTTTTCCATATCGGATGGTTGATGGAAACTTATTTTTACATTGACGTGTTCGTCACTTTTCCAAGAGAGATACCACCCCCACGACATATCGGAACAAATGAGTCCGTAGTGCGGCAGTTTTTTTCTGAAAACTTGGACTGGATAAAATTTAAGTAAAAAAATTTTGCTTGAATGTAAAAAAGTTTTTTCTGACTGTGTAATTTTGACAAACTAAACTTTTTAGATTTTGTATGGCATTCCATCTTCTCGATTTTCTTTTTATTTTAATTTCAAATGCTTTTACTTAATTATCAATCATGCTTTATTTTTAAATAAATAATGAAGTTCACAAAGTAATATAATTTCTACAAAGGCTATGTGCTTGTTAACAAAATGAAAAGTTCCAGGTTGTCTGCATGGAGTTACTTAACGGATCATACAGTCAAATAAATAGAATATATTATCTAATCGCTATTATATCCAAGAGTTAAATATCATGCTTACACGAAGATAAGTTATGGAGAAAGACTATCAGATTGTTAAAAGGGAACTTCTTAAGGATAGAATTACATTATATTCACTGATATATTATCAAAGCTTAAAATTATCTTATCTGTAATTATTTTTTAAATTTCATTTTTAAATTATTCATTTTTAATTTCATTTTTTAAATTATTCATTTTTAATTTCATTTTTAAATTATTCATTCCTTTTGAAAGTGGAATATACGTTTAGTAAAAATCCTCAACCTCGTAAAATAGCATCATAACATATGCGCAAACATGACTGAAGTGTTTCTACATATAAATTCATAAAAACCTTCACTCAAAGCTGAATGTAACCTCAATAATTGCACTTGCTTTCTAAAAGCTTCTAAGATTTAAAAAACTTTTTTTAAGGAAAAGCAAGGAAGCACTAAAAGTGTGGAATTAATTTTTTTTATACAAAATGCTCAATTTAAATAATCTTGAAGTGTAAAACAAAAATTTCCAGGAAAATTCAATTTAATGCAAGAACTTATTATGAAGAGAAAATTCTATAAAAACAGATTCAAGAGGTGAGCTCACAAATATTTAAATTATATGAAGTTTCGAAAGGCCTTTTTGAATTAATTATATTTTCATACTCCTTTTCAAATATGTATGAAAATCCTTTCATATACTGTGTTCACTATGCATGAAATATAATACAAATGAAATACAGATACAGATACATCTTCTTGTGCTTCAGTTTATCATGACATACAGTGCTCACTGATTTGCTACATTATTTGTTCGTCATGATACGAATTTCCGCTTTGTTATAATTTTTTCTTCCTTGCTCTGGTTGTTTTAAAGGTGAAAATACACGATTACTTACTAACAAATAAAATAATCAAAACAATTCAGAATAAATGCTTAAAAGCGTTATATTTGTTTACTTGAATTTTAATGTGTATGCTTATATTAACGAAAGACATAAGTATAGCTTTCTGCTTTAGGAAAAGTGAACAAAATTGATATAATGAATCGGAGATGCTGAGCAATCTTATAATGCATTTTTTTATCTGTCTGTTGATAACGCCCACTATGACGTTATAGTAGCTTTATCTTTGACCCAAGACCATTTACAGATTTTTAAATACTGTGTTTGTTGCTATCTTTTAAATCATTTAAACATGTCACACTCCAATTATTGTTATCTGCAATAAAAGTGTTAGCGAGTGTTTATGTGATAACAGTTAAGTTGACGCCAAGGAACTAAGGAATAAATAATAAATAAATGAGGAGTAAGCGGCCAAAAGTGCATAAGTTCATTTTTCATGTTTTTGAGATAATTGCAAAAGTGCTGTATCTTGAAAACAAATAAATATCTATCGAATAAATAATATTAATAATAATAAATAATAATAATAAATAATATTTATTCTAACGAATAAATATCTAAATTCTAATTTCGCATTAAAATTATGTAGTTGACATCCTCAATAAATATCAAAGAGAAAAAATATTTACCTAGTCCCGTATTGAAGTAATTAACGAAAAATGGACTTATTCACTTTTGCCCGCTTATGAACAGATTTTTCAAGTTTCAAACGTTGAAAAAAAAAATAAAAGTATTTCGTTTAAATATGACTACTGAGTATCATATTTAATCCCCTCAAATGATTTTTTTGTTTTAAAATCTTAATTTTTCTAACTTCACTATATTATAAAATACTGTCAGCTATTCAAAAAACTACTACGTGGTTAATTTTTTATAAATCTTGAAATGTTTTGCATATTTTTAAGAAACAGTTCATAAGGTTCATAAACCTGCAATAAATTGTAATTTTTTAATAAAAAAATTTTATTTTGCAGTTTTGATAAAGTACAATATTTTAAAAGTGGAAATTCTTTACCTAAAAATATTTTTTCCAAAATATAACAATGACAGACGGATTCTTAAGATGCTAAATATATATAATCTATGCTTATCTTAATTTGTTTTAAAATAGACTTATTCATTTTTGGCCGCTAAATCCTCAAATAATATAGTCAGAAAACATAATTCCTCGTTTTAAATTAGTAGTTCTCGAAATACTAAAAGAAGTGCTGTAAAAACTTTGCAGAGACAAAAGACTGCAGAGCTGTGAGAATATGATCTGCAGCATAGATAAGGATAAAATTCCAATCTTGAATCCGATATGTAAGCATAAATATCTCGGAATACTCAAGACACCAGAACTGCAATTTGAGCCTTTAAAATTTATAATGAGGAGCACTATTCAATAGGATTTTATTTATAATATAATATAATCTTCCAAAGAGAAGATACTCTCGTATTTATCAATTTGTAAAATGGAAGCAAAATGGTGAATTTAAAACTTCAACAGTTTCTTTCTGTGATCGTAAAATCTAAATAGATCATTTAGGTTTGGCATTTTCCTTGTGCAATCCAAATTGTTCAAAGTCCATTCGTCCTGAAGCAGTGAAAGTTCCTACTACCTGTTTTAAACACACGACCGAGATCTCTACCTTACATTTACTAATTTAACCAAATTTTTAGTGAATATCTTTCAATTGTCTAATATATCTTCTTCATTGACGTAATTTTACAAACAATGGTTTAATAGCGATAACTGAAAAGACAATAAAAATATAATAAAGTTCCTGATGCTTGAAAGTTGCTAATAACCGAGTTATATAATATTTTTTACACCAAAAAGAGTTAAAAAAAACGTTTCGAGCCTAGTTTACGATTTAATGCGTTTTTAATGATTTTAAAATTGGATTTAGTTTTGATCACGGGTTCATTAAATGCCGAAAGCTCTGATCTCATCTTTATACGTGACGAGTTAGATTACTTAGATTCCTCAAAGACTGAATGAGTATCCCTGTGCTATTTGCAAGTAAATTGCCTCCTATCCTCACTTTAACTTTTCCATATGTTCCAAGACTCCGTCCTTCTTTTTCGATCTATCAACCTTGGTTTAAGAAGCTATACAACAGTTGCAGCATCTGAGTGCAGTTAAATATCGATTTTACCTATTTTTGTGCAATCCACTTTCTCGACGAGCACGATATTACTCTAAGTATAATGAAAGCAAGAGTCTCGCAAAAATAATATTGCGAGAAAAAAGCCAGTTATGGATAAAATTAATAGTAAACATAATTATTGATGATATTAGTAGTGCACAAATGATTATTGACAACTAATAAATATTAAAATTTAATTGATTTAGTTGTTTAATTTATCAAATTCGAACAATAATGTCAACACAGAAAAAACTAAGGATAAAATTTGTTGCAGGTTATTTTTTAGAGGCATAAATTTTTATTCAGAGAACTTCACGTCTTTTAATATACATGTATTGTCATTGAAAAACAAAAGAAAATTTAACCGATAGTTGGGTAAAATTTATCCTGTGAAGTTAATTTTTGTTGCAGGTAATTTTTACCCCGAAATAGAGGTAAATTTTACCCTTTGTTTTTTCTGTGAACTATTCACACAAAATTGTCTAAACCCAGAACAAAGAGGAAGGAAAGATGATGATAAAAACTTCTTTCTTCCCTTCTTTTATCCTTCTTTGTATCTTAAAACTAACAAATTTCTTTAACAAATAGACAAAAAAAATATTGATTTTGAGTTTTAATTTTTGGTAATTTCTGATTTTAAGGGGTTATTCTAGTGTAATAGGTACTTTTTTGTATCATTTTTTTTCATATATTTTTTAAGAAAGTAAAAAAGCAATATTATTATCAAAACTTTTTCCCTATATTAGCATACATTTAAATTAACAGAACAATTTTTTGTATGGAAATAAAGAAAATGGCGGCGCTACAGTCCGTTGAAGTTGAGACTTCAAAAAAAAAGTAGCTTGAAGGTGAGCATAGTCCAGGCTCTCCAAGAAATTTTAAAGCAAAAATTCGAAAGGATTCTTGAAATATATATTTGTAGCTATCGTAGGTACTAGATTTAAATAAAAATATTAAAAATTTTCAAAATGACGGACATTTGAAGAAAACTCAAATTTTTTCTTTTTTTTTCTTCGATTAATGGACCATAACTTTTTTAAAAATTAATATTTAAACCTAGTAGGGAAAAATTAATATTTAATCTGATAGGGACGAGGCACATGTTTTCTAAGCATGTGTGTAAAGCGACGACCCAATTGTTTAATTAGTTTTTGAGATTACCGTCAAGCTATTTTTTTTTGAGGCCTCAACTTCAACGCAGTGTTGCGCCGCCGTTTTCTTTATTTTTGTAAAAAAGTTTTTTTTGTTAATTTAAATGTATGCTAATATAGAGAAAAAGTTTTGATAGTAAAATTGCTTTTCTATTTTCTTTAAAAAAATATTAAAAAATGATACAAAAAAGTATCTATCACACTAGAATACCTCCTTAAAATTGAAATTTATATTTATTTGTTTATTTGTATAATTTTTAATCAATATGGTTAAGACAGGTATAAATTGACAAAATTCTTGTTTGAATTCTTTTCGAAATTTTGACTAAAATATTGGTTTCTTTGGATGAAAAATAATTTATTGACCGATTTCAATTTCAAATCAGGCAGGCCGTGAAACTTCAAGTAACAGAATCATTCTTCCATGAAATATGTTGTTTTTCAAAGGAAAGAAGAAGACAGGTATTTTACCGTTTTGAGAAAAAAGACATTTTCGCAAAGTTATGAGTATTTGAATTTTAAGCTTCTTTTCTTTAAAAAAACAGCATTTTTCTTTAAACTTTGATAATTTCGGACTCAATTAAGATATTTGAGTCTTCTTCCCTGATTATGGTGGGGTTTATTGGCCTCTTTCCAAATACGCTGGAAAGTTAAAAAATATTGAAAATTCGCAAAATTGCGACGGTTTTTCTGAAAAAAATTAAAAGACGATTTTCTCAAAAAACCCCACCTTTTTTTGCTCAATTTTTTCTGCTAATTTGGTACTTATATGATGAAGAAATTAGGTAAGTTTTATGCGGACCAAACTACTTTTGTCCATAGGAGAATTTCTTTTTAATGAAATCGAATTTTTGAATTTTTCTCACAACTAACGATAAATACGAAAAAACGTCAACAAAAGAGTTTGATGCTTTAAAAAAGTTCTACGCAAAAGACCTTATATGATATCTTGCATCGATAGTGAGAAAAATTCGAAAATGTGATTTTGCAAAAAAAAAATTATCCTGGATTCAAAAATGGTTTTGCCAACATAAAACTCGCTGGATGGTTTCCTTACGTAAACATAAATTTTAAAAAAATTAAAAAGATGGGTTTTTCGATGAAATTGTCATTTATTATATTTGCAGAATTCAATTTATTATAAAAAACTAATACCTTCTCATATGATGATGAGAATGTAAAAATTAAAATCGATTATATTGAAAAACCCAACTTTTTAAAGTTGGGTTATTTAAAAAAAATTTGGGTTTTATTTTAAAAAGTTGGGTTATATTTTTAAAAAATGTTAATATAATGAAACCATCTGGCGAGTTTTATGTTGACCAAACCATTTTTGTGTATAGGAATTTTTTTTTGCAAAATCACATTTTTAATTTTTCTCATGCAAACGATGCAAGATATCATTATATAGAAATAATTTGTTTTATGACCAATATTTTATTTATATTTTTATAATATTTTTTTATATCTGCCGTCAGTTGTGAGAAAAATTCAAAAATTCGATTTCATTAAAAAAAATTCTCCTGTTTACAAAAGTAGTATAAACTTAATTATTAATTATTAATTAATTTATAAAACTTACTTAATTTCTTCATCATATAAGTACCAATTTAACAAAAGAATTTGAGCAAAAAAAAAGTTGGGGTTTTTGAGAAAATCGTCTTTTAATTTTTTCAGAAAAACCGTCGCCGTTTTGCGAATTTTCAATATTATTTAAATCGTTTGGCGGATTTCAAAAGGCAACAATAAACTCCACCATAATCAGGAAAGAAAACTCAAATATCTTAATTGAGTCCACAGTAATAAAAGTTTTTAAAAAATATTGTGTTTTTTTTTAAAAGAAGCTTAAAATTCAAATACTCATAACTTCGGGAAAATGTATTTTTTCTCAAAATGGTAAAATACGGGTTTTCTTATTTCGTTTGAAAATCATCATATTTCATGGGCAAACGATTCTGACACGAAGTTGCAATACTTAGCTAATTTGAAATGGAACCGAATGTTGATCCATTTTTCGTTGCTTTAAAAACTAAATCAGAGTCTTATGATAGTTCATTTTTGTTGTAGGTATGTAGATCATTTTGAAATTTTTTTGGTTCATAACTCACGTTTTTTCTGTGTATTTTAGAATCACTTTCTTTGAAGTCAAGTTTTTTTTTGTTAAGATTTCTTCTTTGGGATTTCACATTGAAAGTAATAAAGGAAATTGATGATATGGTTTAAGATTCTGTTAACGGTTTTTTTCCTTTCAAATTCCTTTATTCGACAGAAAAGTTGCAGAAAAATGCAAGTCTTTCTCTCTTCTTCGTAGTTTAATTTTTTTTAGATTAACCCATTTATAATTTTCGAAGTTATAGTGGAATTGTTTTAATTTATTTGGATTTATTTTGAATGCGTCTGCATTTGTAAACCGTATACTACTCCGATTTACGCACTAGGATTGCGTCCCTCCTTAGTCTGGCTTCGCACTCACACCGTTTCCAGTGAGTTGTACTTGCACTTGTGTAAGCACTGGTCTCGTTTTTTATGAAGGCGAGTAATATTGTACACATAAGACACTACCTTGCACATTCACAAATACAGTGAACTGATCACACGAAACCAACCGAGCACTGCCAGGCGCGAGCAAAAAGGGAAGACAAAGAGTGTTGATGGGAGAAAAGAGTTCCAAGTACCAAGAGTAAGATGAAACACTTCAAAGGCTTTTGTTTCAATGAATCGTTTAACCTTTTCAACGCAAACCTTGGGTTTCTATAGACTCTATAGAGCATGGAAAACCTGGAAAAGGTATACTTGTGGAGTTTTAAAAGAAACCCTTATATTGACCAAGAAATCCTGGAGAAGATTGGGAATTTTGAAATTGGAAATCAAAATTCGCGGTAGCGAATCCCCACCAAGTACAAAAAAAAAATGCTACCGAGAATCCTTATCTCGAACATTCGTGGACATACAACGTTCTTCGGATCGTTGCCGTAATTCTTGACCAATTTTGATAAAATTTAAACGCCAACTAACCGTGGTAAAAAAAAGTTTTAAGACTCTAGCTTCCAAATTATAAAACTTATACTTATGGAAACCGTAAAAAATTAGCATTTCAAATTTTTGCCCCCTGCTACAGCCTATTCTTTCTGACCAATTTGCATGAAAATTGGATGGCATATGCTTAACGTCATATTCTTAATCCATTTTCAAGGATTTTTTTACATCTTTATTATATTCAAAGATATTTACGATTTTATAAAAACTAAAAAACACATTTTCATATAACAATCAATATCTCTGTAAATAATGATTATATTGAAAAATCTTTAAAAATGAATCAAGATTATAACATTGCACACATACCGTCCTGTTTTCATGCAAATAGGTCAAATAGACTAGGCTGTAGCTGTGAGCAAAGATTTGAAGTTTACATCTTTATGGTTTACATGAGTGAAAGTCTTACAATTTAAATTTAAAAGTTTAAATCTTTACGGTTTACATGAGTGAAAGTCTTACAATTTAAATTTAAAAGTTTAAATCTTTAAGATTTACATGAGCGAATTCTTACAATTTCGAAGCTACGGACTTCTAACTTACAGAATAAATTAATGGCATCATTTTTTGTATGTTCTTTACAAAAATTTTTAATCCGTCAAGTAACTTGAGAAATTTTAAATATTTTATTAAAAAAATTAAAATTTCAAATCTTTGCTCACAGCTACAACCTAGTCTATTGGATCTATTTGAATGAAAATTGGTTGGTATTTGCGCAATATTATAGTCTTCATTCATTTTTAACGATTTTTCAATATATTCATTATTTATAGAGATATTTATGATTTTATAAAAAATGGAAAATAATTTCACAAAATAATCAATATCTCTATAAATAATAATGAATATATTGAAAAATTCTTAAAAATAAGTTGAGAATATGTCATTGCTCATATACCATCCAATTTTCAAGCAAATCAGTCAAATAAAATACATATGCTGTAAAAGTAAGCAAAAATTTGAAATTCTAATTTTTTACTGTTCCCATAACTGAAAGTCTTACAATTTTGAAGTTACGGACTTCTAACTTACAGAATAAATTGATGGCATCATTTCCTAAATATTATTTAAATTTTTAAATAAATTAAATAATTAAATATATTAAATAATTAAATTAATAAATTAAATAAATTAAATAAATTTTATTGAAAAATTTTTAATCCGTCAAATAATTTCTGAAATTTTGAATATTTTATTCAAAAATTAGATTTTGAAGTATTTACTCACACCTAGAAGTCTGTTCGACCGATTTGCATGAAAATTGTTTGTTATACCTGCAACATCATATTCTTAATTAGTTTTTAAAGATTTTTCAAAATATTAATTATTTACAGAGATATTGAAAATTTTATAAAAAATAAAAAATTTTTGACAAAATAATCAATATCTCCGTAAATAATGAACATATTGAAAAATCCTCAAAAATCAAGAAAGAATATAGTGGATATACCGTCCAATTTTCATGTAGGTAAATCGGTTCAATAGATTTGGCTCTCGAAGTGAGCAAAGATTAGAAATTATAATTTTTCAATTTTAGTGACCGATTAACGAAAAAACAATTTAAAATATTCAAGTTTAGTTGTTACTAAAAGATGCAAAAAATTGTGGAATTCTAACAAAAACACAGCACATGCAAAAAGTTTTCTAAGTCTAAAAAAAATCGTACATTACAATTCCTGAGATAAAAAATAGTTTGTCAAGTGAAATATACTTGAAAAAATATAAATATAAAAAATATATATAATGAAATATATTTAAAATATAAAAAATTTATAAAATAAAATCTCCTAATGGAAGAAAAAAAATTAATTTCAATACATACATTGAACAAAAATGTTAACTTAGCAGGATTTTTTACATTAAATTATTAATCAATCGTACAAAGTTATTTTTTTTATTTTCAAAATATTTATTGCAATTAAGTTCTGCAAGTTAAAATTTTTTTTCAATATTTTTATTGAAATTAATTTTTTTTTCTTCCATTAGGAGATTTTATTTTATAATTTTTCTTTATTTTAAAAAAGTTTTATATTTCACTAGGAAAACTATTTTTTATCTCACGAATTGTAATGTACGAATTTTTTTTTAACTTGGCCAACTTTTTGCATGTGCCATGTTTTTGTTGGGATCTGTATTCAACAAAGAACTTTTCAGAGTTGATTAGGAGATATCATATTGATCCAAAAAATGAATCAATTTTATCTGCAACATTTTTATCCAAAAACAAATGAATATTTTTACCATGAATTTTCAATTATTTGTTATTGCAGAGATCACAATCAGTGTCCTATTCCCCTTTTTCATATTTCCTCCTATTTCCCCCCTAATTTTTTGAAGATCCCATAATATATTTATTTTTGAGAATTTTTCCCCTTTTTCTCCTTTTTTTATTCAAAGTTCTGATTAATTTTTTCCAAGAATATTTTTCCCAATGTTTTTTCCATAAATAGAAACTTATCAAATTCAAAAACGCGTGTCACAATATTAAAACCTTAGAGATTCAGAGTCTTTTAGAATCTTCTAAAAACTGCAAAACTTTTCCCTTTTCTAAAAGTTTCTAGACTGGCTCTAAATCCAGACTCTTTTAATGTCTTTGAAAATTTTCCAGAATCATATCTTCGAAACCCTTCCATAACCATCTAATATCTTCTGGGTTTTCTAGAATATTTTCTAGAACATTTTTTTCTAGGTTCTTCTATAATCTTATATAATAAAATCTTAAAGAATCTCTCAAAATGCTTTAATATTTTAACAAATATACTAGACTGTTTCAGAATCTTCTGGAATCCTCAAGAATATTCTGAACTCCAAAATTTCTAGAATTCAGTAGAATCATTTATATTTAAATTTACAAAAAACTCCCTAATTCTTTAAGAATCTTCTAGACTGTTCTCAGAATCTTTCTAAAATTTTGTAGAATTTTCGAAACTCTTCAAATAAAAGTATGGAAGAGATTAGAAGATATTAAAAGTTTAGGACAAAATTCAAAAGATTTCTGAGGATTCTAAAAGGTTCTGAAATAGTTTAAAATATTTTGAAAAATCATAATAGATTTTCGGGTGTTTTTTAAGATTTAAGACTCTGAAAAAGTCTGAATATCTCTGTAAGAGTTTTAAAAAATCCTGGGAAATTTAAAAAGCTTCTAGACAATGCTGGAGGGTTTTAGGAGGTTCTGGAAATATAAGGAAATCTTTAGTAGACTTTAAATAAAATTTTTTGAAGATTTTCAAAGATTTTGAGGGATTTTAGGAGACTTATCAAATCTACAAGTACGTAGAAAATTAAAAACATTCTAGAAAATTCTATAAGAAAAAATAAATTCCCTATTTTCCCTAAAATTGAACTTCTGAATCGCTATGATTACTGTGATTGTTAAAAAAATTGATTTGCAATGTTTTGATTTTCTGAATTTACTATGATTGGAAAAAAAGTACAATAATTTCAATATTATTCAATCGAAAAGCTATAGAGCCTTAAAACTCTGAAGAAGATCTGGAATCTTAAAATTGGAAATCTGCACTAAAAAAAAAAAAAAAGTTTGGTTAAATTAACCAGAATTCTGGTTCAACATGCCCTTACTATTTTTTCTGGTTAAAGTAATCAGAATTCTGATTGTTTTAACCAGAATTTCTGGTTACTTTAACCAGAATTCTGGTTACTTTATCCAGAAATCTGGTTACTTTAACCAGAATTTTGGTTAATGTAACCAGAAAAAATAGTAAGGGCATACTTAACCAGAATTTTGCTAGTTTTTTAAAAGTGTGTAGCCTTCAAACGAAACTCAGAAATAAAAATCATGCGGAAGAAAAGGATCGCGCAAGTGTGTTATTTTATTTTTATTCTATTGCCTTTCTGGTGCCTATAATAAAAATTATACCTCTAGAAAACTATCCGACGAAAGTTATTCCTTGTTTCTATTTTGAAGAATGATCAATGCTATTAAACAGTTTTCTGATAAAAACCACAGAGGCTTCGAAATGTATTTAAGTTTTATGAACAATAGACATCAATAAAATTGTGTTAGTATTTTTTATTGTTCCTCGTAACGCAGAAACTAGAAAGTAGCTATAATATATTTTGTGAAGAGCTTTGTATTATTCTTCTTGGTTTTATGTATCATTTTCTCAGAGAACTTTGCGGTTAGTAGGGTTAGTATTTCAATTTAATATTTTGCAGTTCTCGCGTTATGTACCGTTATAAAAGAATTTATATACATGTTTTTAGTTTTAATTTTCCGACTTTAACAAATTTTAATTGAAATTAAGGTCTTCGTTTTCGTCTTTAATCAGTTTAGTTTGTTTCCTGCTGTTTTGAATAATAAAATGTCTTAGTAAATGTATGTTCGTAAATATTTATTTATTTTGTGATTTATTTAGATACTTATTTATTTATTAAATATGTTTTCACTTGAATTACAATGGTCATCTGGCATTTATTCAAATCCAAGAATTGACGCGTTAATTCAGTTTTGCGTGCCAAAGGAATGAGAAGTAACGAAGGACACTGAATATGTAATTTCAACAAAGTAGAAAGGCACCGTCTTGAATTTTATATCGTTTTCCGTATCAAAAGTGGGGAGATATATTTAGCCAAGATTCTCAATACGGAAGGGGTATAAGGTAACTGAACTTTCGCCAGAGTAAATTTGAATCGTTCGATAAAGCTTTATTGGAATTTTACTGAAAATAGAGATAATCAATTATTCAACAGAAGATTATCAATATAAAAATTATAATTTCACACAACATTGAATATTATTTTTTTCTACATATAATATTGCACAGTTGTTGAATTAATGATTTTATATTGAAAGATTGGAAATAATATGAGAAAACAAAACTGTTTGCTTTGAAGTAGAGCATGATGGGACATCCTGTGACGGTCTTTCGTCTCGCTAGACTTATAAGAGGTCGAGTGGCGTTAAACGGATTACGAATGATGGGATTTAAAAAGTGAGTGGGTAGAAATCTACTCCAGAAGAATCACACACTGTTTAAAACTAGTGCTCTGGAAGAGAAATATATAAATGATGTTCAGCAATAAATTCAATTCTATTAATAGATTTCTCCATCAAATAATCTGGGACTCGTTTAAAAAGATCTGATGAGTCACATACTACATAATTCTATTTTGCATAGTAGATACTTGTTTTAGAAACGAGTCCCATAAATGCTGGAAAAATAATATACCAACTTCGTTATATTGCTCTGAGAAAAATTAACGTATTTACTGCAAAATATTTTAATTAAATAGTTGAATTTGTAAGATTATAAGACTGCATATATAAGATTGCAAAAAATTTTTAACTCCTGAAAATAAACTACAAGGTTCTAAAACGAACGGGTCAGATTTTAACTTGACATTTCTGAACTTCCGGTCACGTGCCGTCTGATTCTTGATTAATGAATCACATGTCGCATCTTGTCTTCTTGAGGCAAAAAAGCTTTCTTTAGTGAGCCATGCAAAACTTGTGTAGCACGTGTCTAAATGATTCAGATATAGAGAGCAATTATGTTGCGTAAGAGTAGAAAATTATGTCTTCATTTACATTTTTATTATTTAACAATTCGATTTTTTTATCCAGAATAAAGTTTTTTAATCTACATACATTTAAAGTAGATTTTTGAAAAATAATTTCTATACTTCTCTATTCTAAATTTGTTAAAAAATGATTGCCTTTTACATTCTCATCTTATTAACAATTCGAGAAACTGGTAATAACATCCGTGTACCAAATTCTTGGTTGAGAGACAGCTTACGTAAATTATTTTGTCATTTATGTATATTAGGGTGCCTCATGAAATACTTTGTTTTTGATTTTCTAAAACCTTAAATCTGAAATTTCTTTCTTTTGATCAGAAAATGATTCCCTATTTTTTTTAGATTAAAAAAAATATTTAGAGGTCGCTATGTAGGGTTTTATGACGAATATTCGCTTTTTGAAAGTTTTTGAATTTTAATTTTTACAATTTTAATTGTCCCATCTTGTGCAATGCAGAGAATAATTTATCAGGATGCCATGTGTCCCTCAAATTTGTTTGGTTGAGAAAAAAAATTAAGTTGGCTATTAACACCCTTTAAGTTGCGATTTTATGATAAAGTTAAGATTAAAGGGTCAAATTCATCCCTAATTTTTTTTTAAATTATGAAACTTTCAGGAAATATTGCTTACCTTGCTGACAACAATGTCTACTGTTGAAAAAAAAATTATTAATACTTGTCCCAGAATTAAAAAATCATTTTTTTCAAAAATTTTAAAAATCGACCAATTCTTGTAAAAAGGAAGTCTGTGGTGGCTTATTTTATAAACTGAATGTAAACAAAAAATATTTTTGAGCTAAGAACTCGTACATAACAAATTTTTTACATTATTCAGCTTTTAATACATAAATTACTCCTAAATCACATGCGTTGGAGAATCATGCTATTTCTTTGTCCGTAATCCTTTTTTGATCGCCCTCTTCAGAGGTTTTGGAAATTGTTTGATGTGATGATCTACTGTTTGGAGCAGACATTGGTATTGCCCTTTTGATTCGTAATGGAAGAGTTGAATCTTTGAGCAAGAGTGACATCGCGCTCCGCCACATCATTCACAGTTTTCAATTTCTTAAGTTTTTCTAGACCTGTTATAAAATCAGGATTTCCCATAAGCTAGGGTCTTCCTTTAGAAACGACATCGAAATATTATAAGCAGTGAAGAGATTTTCGCTGTTTTCCGTTATGAAATTGACCGTTTTCTTTCTCATATCTTTCTCTTTAAGTTGAATTTTCATAGGAGGGTCCATGCTGCTTTTCTTCTTCAAAGAAAGCACCATTAATCGTTTCTGTGCAAATGAAACTCGGGAGTAAAAAAAGGCTAAAGCAGAAAGCTTTTCACTAAGGTACCATGCATATTCCAAAAAAGTTTTCAGCGTAGCTTCGCCAATTGAAGACTTGATTCCTTTATACTGCAAAAGCTATTTCAACTTGTAGAGATCATCTACAGGAGCAAGAGTTGGATATTGGCAAGCGTACCATTTTTTTATATACACTCTAATTACAAAAGCATTAAATTGCTGAATACCAGAAAGTTCAGTTTTGCTCAATGTAAGCTGACCTCGTAGAACGTAGAAGATAGATTTTGACGCTGCAAATAAGCTTTGCCATCCACCTAGCTCTGTGGACTGCTCTTAGAGCTCGAATTGTGATACCTTCCTCAGTATTAGCTCTTAAGAACAACAGGGACAATTGGAGCAGTTCCTTGTAATCATCTCTTGAATGAAATTCAAGTAATCATGCATTTACGAATTTGATAATTTCATCACGTACTGGAATTAGGATAAAGGAAACTGTTTCATCATTCATTGCATCCTGATAAGTTCTGCTATCTATCGAATTCGAATCCGATGCTTTCTGGAAACTTTCAAATGAGATAATGTTTGGTCCCTGTGAAGTTTCAATATTAGATGCCTTAAATGTTGACCCGGCAACCAATTCCGCATACATATGATGTCTGCAAGTCCAACAAATGAGATGTTTTCCCATTTTTTGTTGTAACAACGTACATGCTCCACAAAGGATGCCAGTATTACTTGCAGTTGTATCGCAGCACATACTCTTTACCCGGTCAGTCAAGTTCCATTCCTGCAGTAACTGAAAAACTGCTTCTGCTTATGCTTCTCCCGTTGATGAAAATAGCGGAGGAATTCCTAGTAATTTGGTTTTACTTCCCCTAGATACGAGTACAGATAACCGGTCGACTTTTCCCTTTGACTTTAAACCGGGTTGTAATTTTCCACCTCAATGAACAATTAAAAAGTCATCAAAGTCGAATGATTCTTTGATTTCATTTGATAATTTTTCTCACTGTGACTAACGATTTCTTCTGATTGTCTCAGAAGACCATGCGTAATCGTCCAATTCACAATCCATTGTCTTCAGAGTGGCTCCAATAATGAAGGATCCACTTCTATTACTACCACCTGTCCGATCTAGAACTGCACAAATATTTTTGCTGATGATATTGAGAGATGTTTTTTCCGCTAATTTTGATTTTTTGAATGGAACGTATTTCGGATAATAATAATTATAATTGTCATATTTTACATCCCGCGTTTTTTTGCAAACCTTTTTTTTAAGGCAGTTTCGAGCGACTCTCTGTGCATTTACTTTTGTACGTTCAGAGACTATATACGTGGTCCTGAATGTTGACATAAGAGTGCTCGCTTGTCGCTTTAAATCCGGTTCAAACTGGATTTTAACCGTACCCGTTATAGTGCCGTCTACCCCCGAGGCCGGCTTTATTACGAGCGATGAGTGTATCTAGTTTAAGTTGTGCTGACGTACAGTTTCAAACTTTCTAGATTTTCTATCCTTTCAACATTATCCTTATACCCTACATCAAAAGAAGTATCAATTTTATTCACGAAAGCATTCCTCTTCTGCACTTGAAATTGACTCTTCAAAAATCTGTATTTCTTTAAAGCAAACCATTCATAAATTTAAAAAAATTTTTAGGGATGAATTTGACCCTTTAATTTCAACTTTATCATATAATCGCAACTTAAGGGATGCTAATAGCCACCTTAAAATTTTTTCCTCAACTAAACAAATTTGAGGGACACATGGCATCCTGATAAATTATTCTCTGCATTGCACAAGATGGGATAATTAAAATTGTAGAAATTAAAATTCAAAAACTTTCAAAAATCGAATATTCGTCATAAAACCCTACATAGCGACCTCTAAATATTTTTTTTAATCTACAAAAAAATAGGGAATCATTTTCTCACCAAAAGAAAGAAATTTCAGATTTAAGGTTTTAGAAAATCAAAAACAAAGGATTTCATGAGACACCCTATTGTATGTGAGCATTTCCATGAAAAAGCGGACAAAATTTTCATGCGTCACGTCACATTAATTCATATAAAAAAACGAACTATTTGTTAAAACTAAAAAAAGAGTAGAGGTTTCAGAAGCTGCTGGTCAATATTAATAAGAATAATATGAAAAACTCCCAATTCCAAGAATAGTGCGTTTTTTTTAATATGAATTAATGTAACGTGACGCACGAACAAATATGTCAATTTTTCATGGAAATGCCCATATACGGGTAATTGTCAAATTGAAGGCAAACTTGAAGTCCCAGTAATATAACATTAAATTAGAAACTCATACTGATTTTTTTTAAAATTTAATAAATACTTATTATCAACTTCTACAAAATGATCAGTTTTTTTTTCATTTCTATTCCTATTTACTTTAATTTAATATAAGAACACCCCAAACGTTATTACCGTGCGGTGTCCCAACCTTACTTTGGAGAAAGATATTCTGATTTTCTCCTTTTTTGTAGACAGTAACCTAAAAAACGCTTGACGTATCAAGTTCGTAAACTTCAGATGAACATAAATTTAATTTATGCACATTTTTGAAGCCAAATAAATCATATTGTAAAAACCTTAAAGTCTGTCCCTCGATTTTTGTAATTTTAGTCGTCACTACCGTACGTCTTTTTTTCTAGTAAAATATTGTAGTTTCAGTTGAGTGATAAATACAGAAATATTAAGCGTATCGTTTAATACAAGAT